>JBAHVQ010187074.1:0-15283 GCA_036872915.1 Nanipora kamurai | reverse complement strand
CATTTTAAGAAAATGAATCAGCATTTTATATATTCAAGGCATCATTTTCAAAATTTACATCACCATTTTATAAATAACGCCTCTCTCAATTTTGGCGGTTATGGCACCTCATAATAACCATCCACTTTTGTACTTTAATTCACAGAAACGAGAGTCGAATCCGTTTAAAACATAACTAAGCACAAAGAGACAGGTGTAGATCACAAGTTTTTGAGGTCCGTTACTAAACTGAACGAGAGGTTTTTACGATACAATTCTATGCAGTGAATATGTCGCAATTTGGCACTTTTTAACGCAAGCGTTGTTTATTACCGACGAGTAATCGATAAGGCTATTTAAGAACGGCACTTCTATCGTCCTCCACATTCTCGCATTTTCAAGGGTTCTTAATATAATCACATTCCTGATTTCCTGTCTCTCAGTTTTTGGTTTAACCTCGCGATATTCAAGAAATTGACACGCTCCTTGTACCTGAAAACCATAGTTAACAAAGAACTTCGCTAGGTGACCACTGACCGAAACAAACGTGAGGTTGCTGCCGGCAATTAACTTCGACAAATGAAGGTCGACGTTTGAAGTCAACTTTGAGCTTAGTCTAACTTAATGTGAATTAGGTTCGGCACATGAAATAATATTTTAAGAATGTCTAAATCCTGTAGTTTAAACAAAGATTGTTGGTTTGCGGGGTGATTGATTCTTCTTATTTTTACACTAAGCTAATCATTTTGGAAACACTAATGCTGAATCATTGTTGTACTGATAGGATCCTCTTAACACGTCGAGACGTACCGAATTGCGAAATGTTTTCCTCGCGCTGTAATCGATAGGACCGATAACACAGGAATGTGGAAATAATTTGCACAAGAGATCTGAACTTATCAATGTCATTATGTTCCTCTGAGATCGGCTCATCTGTTTTAAACTATTATGTTTCACTTGCGTTATGCACAAGAAAATTTGCTATAAACTAAATGGTTGAACCCGGGAGAATCGTTACATGCTTGAAGAAGTTAATAACAGTCTTTCTCAAAACTACACTAACCTGTACGATCAACTTCCACAAACATGTAAAATTTATGTTAGGGCAGTGTTAGTTCTAGTTTTTAACATCAGCTTAGTTGTAAATGGTACTAATTGACTGAATGAAGAACCCTATATGGAACCAATCAATTTCTCTATTGCTTGGTTTGATTACATTTAGAGCACGACTTTTGGCAGCGTGAAGCACCAATACTAACGGCATGATACTATCTATAAAATAAAACATGTTGTCATAATTTGAACTTGTGGTAACTACTGTTTTAATCCTGAACATCAATATGAAATATTATTCGTTGTATTCTGCATAATATTGTTCCATGGGAAATTTTCCCTACAGTAATCTTAATAAATTTGACCAAAACATTTCTCTTACTTTTAGAAACTATTAACCCAGCAATAGTAAAATGAAAAACAATGTAAGACAAGGATGACTACGTACTCGGTTGAATTGCGTTTCATCAAATATTTTGTCATAAATTTATTCCTAATGGACGTTTGGAACCGCTAGCAGAAAATTGATCTAGGAAGGCCGTAAACGTATAATTAAGTTCTAATTGGATGTTGGAACGTAAGGAGATTGGGGTCATTTTTTTCTATTATGTTAATGCTGTTAGTGCGTCTGAAAACAAAGTTATTAAACGAGATGAATACAGAAATGATGTTCCTGAGGTCGCCACTGGAAGCAGTCATTTTCGAAATGTCTCACAACGTTGCTTCACGGTAACTTACAATTTATAATGTACTTAGAACTATGCGGTATAAAGTAATTCTGCCGGGCAAAGCATCTTCCTTTGCAAGTATTTTACAAAGAACGTTGGGTGACACATGAATCCAATAACTTATCTTAAATGCGAATTATATGTTCGTATCTCCGTAGAGAAAACTCTGTAAATCACTATTTGAAATTACTAGGGCTTCGAAAGCAGTACTATTAAAATTAATTCTTGGTGATTGAAATGATACTCAAGTCATCCCCGTGAATTTTATTAATTTATCGAATTTACCGTAAGTGTATTAAGGTATTGCATTCCTGTGGTATAAGATTACAGATCGCCATGCTTTACCGCTTGACACATTACAAATACCTCTGTGGTAAGGATAAACAGTGTTGGTCTTCATACCCAATTGGTGTAAAAAGTTCATTGAAGTACAAAAGAGAATCTAGGACCTCCACCAGGCTGTTATCTAGCTCAGGATAAAAAGGTAGTTTTCTAACTTGGTATCATAGATTTATTGTAAAGTCGAAATTTCAGCTCGTGTGTAATCGATTCTGTGCAGATTAAATTGATCAAAGCTTAATCGAAGGGAATGTTGACATGAGTACAATTACTAAACGATTTTGAGAATGTTCCATTGATTTGAAGGATGAGCAAATTTTACATGATTTTGCCGCTACTGAGCCCTCATACCTTCTGCGAATAAAAGAATTGTGACACTCTTTTGGAAAGTAGGGGAAAGGTAGAGATATTATTTATGGAAATATTTATAGAAAGATTAACGCTCCCCACAGCTGAGTTGTTTCCTGGGAATAACACACAGACACGGTATGACAGGTAACTGAAGCACCACTGGTCGCCAGCGATTGCCTGATTTTGATTTCAAATTAATTCAATGATACAAATTCATTCAAATTCATTTACATTGTTTGGGCGTAAGAGACCGTGGTAAAAAATATTAGGCAGTTTAAACAAACCTTAAAAATGTCCGTTTTTCGTGTTAAGTTCTGTTGCAGGAGCGATTATAGTTTGTATACTATTTGACACCTGCTATGGCATAAGTTTTTTGTGAAGCGTTTCCCTTTTTGAACCTTGAAAAAGACTTATACATTGTTAGTAATATAATATACTCATGAGATTGTTGTATGTTTGAACTTAAAATGTCGCGGACGCTCGCCGTACTGGTGTCAGCTGTCGTACGCAAATGAAAAATAAACATACGTAGAACAGTACACGGAATAGAGTTTAAAATACGAAGAGATAAAGTTTCTTTTAACGTTTTGAAGGTTTGCTTCAACCGTTTGCGTTTTTACGCAGGTAGAATGCGCAGGATTTTCACTCAGTTAAGACAGAGCGGTACATTTTTGGATTTGAAATTATCTTGTCATTCGTTCGTCATTGGCTCCCTGTTAATTTACTCTATTAACGGTTGACGACGTACAAGTCGTGTTTTTCTATCTGAAGAGAAAACAAATATTTAATAAACAAACCATTTAAGTTGTCCCATTGAAACGAGACAACAGGTCTACGACACTCAATTCGATTGGCAGTATTTTCTCGGACACTTCTTAAAAGTACTTCAACGTCCCCAATGCAAATCTATCAAACGGTATAACAGTTTAATTAAACTGAGACGTTTTCCCAGCAATTGGCGCTGCCTCGAATACGTGAAATTTATCTATGACCTCGTCTGACAAACGAAAATGATCTTGAAATTATTTTGATTTCTTGTAACCAAAAGTCTTTGTTTGTCATTTACCTTTCTGTTCAACGGGACCGTATGAGGAGACATTCTTCACTGTCGTTAATTTGTTGCATTTGCTTATCGCTATCATATTTTTATATCATGTTTCGCTTAATTTGTTTGACGTGCCAACCAGTGCATGTACAGGGACAATAAATTAACTATGAAGCTTGCTGACAGTTCTTTTGCACCACAATATAACCGACAAGACTAGCGTCGGGAGATCCCTGGACCTAGTTGTCGTTTAAGTTCGTAAGTAATACGCAGAAAGACTGGTTCAGGGACGGCGGAGCGTTATTTCAAATGGAGGGGCTAATGTTGAGACGGAGGCCACATGGTAAAAAAAATTCGGGTTTGCTAAGGAGAGGGCCATGGGCTAATCTTAAATATATTAGTCTTTCTTTAACATAAAAACTATAATTTATTTTTCATATTTTAACAAAAGCAATTAACTCAATGTACTAATATCACTTCTGCCAAAAGGTGGGGGGCTTTAGCCCCCAGCCCCCCGGCTCCGCCGTCCCTGTGGTTACTGTTTAAGATTCAAAGTTTACTTCAAAAAACCTGCTGTGATTGCCATGCGAAGGCACAAATTGATAAATATACGTACATTTGATTTCATTCAAAACCAAATCCATTAACATGTGGATGATTTACTCTTCATGGTAGATCATGACTTTATGTCATGAAAGATTCTTATCATATTACCGGAGGTTGATTCTTAAATAAAATTATTTTGCCGCGAAGGATAATCATGACTTTTATGGTTACAATGAGGACGATTTTGAAATGAAATCAGTTGAAATAATAAGTGTGTTGTGATGACGATAATGTCTAGCTGGACTAAAAAAGAAAACACAGTCGGTTTGTTGGAGAGCTCGGACGATCAACATCATCTTTGATTTTTGCCGAACGATCCTGAAATCCGTACGATGTTATCAAAGTGGGATTAGCATTTGAATCGGTTCTCATATACTTGCTTACTTAATCATTGGAATCCATTTTTGATCTTTAATAACTTAAAATATGCGTTTAGGACCCTAATCCTCCGCAACAAAGCCATTGATCCGTATTTAAATAATTAAACTGTATATCGGTCGTCAACGTCTTCAAACTCTTTAGTTCTCCTCTTGCCGACTTTTACCATAATCAATATCAACCAACACACTCAGGCAAGGAGAGTTCATATAATCACCTCAGTCTTCAAGCAAACCCTTCACATTCAGGAAAGTACCACGTCATAAGGTAAAGAATATTTTGACAAATTTGTACATATTTGTCTATTTTGTTGAACCATACCACCGATTGTAGACGCGGTGACTGTTTTAGCTTGTCTCGAAGTTAAGAAAAAAATCCAGGCCCAAAACTGCATCTTGTTAAAATATAGAAAATTTTAGTAAGAAAGATAAGGCAATTTCTAAAGTGTAGCCTGAAAAGAGAAAAAAATTTTGTTTAGTTACAACTGGTAGAGATTGGAAAAAGCTAAAACCCTATAGCGAAAATTAACTTTGCGAATGTCGAAAAATTGATGGAAGGCGCAGTCGTAACTGAGTTTAAAAATATGAAAGTTTCGGACATTCAAGGAATTAGTGTCAATGGAGTGCAATATTGATCCAGCAAATGCTGGACAAAATTTTGCGACTGCCTTTGTAAAAATTCCACATGTCGGATTTCACATGTGGCATTGGAATACATGAAATTGTTCTACATGAGATCACCTGCGAGCCACATATAAACCATAATTGGAAGAGATTTGTTTAAAACGTGTGAAATTAGATTATATGTAGAAATATGTGTGAAAAAAAAATAATATATGAGCCAAACTCAATCTACAGAGCGTAGAGTGTAGGTGTTTTGCAAGCTTGGATATAAACAAAGAAAGGCTCGTTCTTCAAGCTTTGTGAAAACTCAGAAATTGTTCTACATGAGATCATCTGCGAGCCACATATAAACCATAATTGGAAGAGATTTGTTTAAAACGATCCCCGTTCGATTCCCGTTGGGGAGCTCACAACTTTTCTGAGTTTTCACAAAGCTTGTAGAACGAAAAAAATCAAAGATCCAAAAATCCGCTGCTTGTTGATAAAGATTGTGAGGAGTCAATGAAGGTTGAAATTTGGTAACCCAATTGTGGGAAACTACTAGATGAAGGATTTTTACTTGGATCAAGGCAATTATGTAGTAGCAAGCGAGCTCCATACATGAATTCATCTGATAAACTTCAAGTTTTGCGAAGATCGAATTAGTAAGTAGCGTTCCTAGTATTTATTTTTTCTCCATAGCATCCAGAAAATGGAGTTTAAAATTTCAAACTTTACTTGGGAATATCCCTTATTCCCCTATAGACCATGTAACATTCCAAGCTCTCTCTTTATATAATCAGTCACCTTGGTGGTCTGTTACGCAAGATGAAAACACAGTAATCCCTATACAAGTAGGGACGTCAACTCCTCAAGTGGATCTAATTTTTTTTTCGATTTTAAAGATTAGATCTGTCGCCGTAAATCATCCCCATGACAATGAAGTAACTATGTTGCCAATATCAAATAACATTCTTTTCACGGTGAAATGTTAAAAATGTTGAAGGAAATTTGTATTAAAATTAAGCTTGACTCAAAATACACACCAGCCAACTGTTCTTTAGGTGATTAAGTATTTAGAAAGGTTAAACACAGAGAAGCATAAAAGTGCAGGGCGCATGTAATTTCTCAATTTTCCAGCAAATTTGAAAAATGCAAACTTGTTATAAAAGTTCAGGTTCAACAATGGAATTTTAATGAGATATTGTTACTCATACGTTGAGATACATAATTTCCTTGTCAACCTATGTACATCATCAGAGAATAAAAATATAATACAAGTCACGACTTTAGTAATAGCAATCAACTAACCATGACATGTATGTAATAAGTAGGATTAAGCACCTGATCTGATGTTGGTATTTAGTGACGGGTTAAGATAGGTTTGGATACGCAGGATTTATTTTTTCGTATCAGTTTTCGTTTCTTTAAGTTTTGAATTTTTGCTTAAAGAAGGAGACGACTATTTAGCAAACTAAACCTTCTACCGCATGGTAATTTTGAAGCTATGCCTCGTTTTTATAATCTTACTTATGACATGTTGTGACGAGTCCCATCTTCGGCGTAGGTGCTCCTAGCTTCTCAGTGACGTTAGAGTTTAAATTTAATATTTATTTTCACATTATTTTTACCTACTTCAGTCTCATAAAGAAAATCTTCTCAATATAGTATAAATGTCGGTAGCAGGGATATGTTACTCATGTTAGCGTCCCGAGGGTTAGGACCTCACCAACTTCTTGTCTCCTCGTGGGGTAGGTAGCTTTAATTTACTGTTTATTTATAAAGTTTTCTTTCTTTTGACGAACATGTTCGAATCAGTTTACACAAGACTTCTTTTTATAGGGGCGATAGCACGATGCTCGTATGCTTGGCAATCTGCATTGCTAAGAGATCTAGAAAGGACGACCAACGAACGCTCGTCAAGGTTGTTTCCTGAGAAATCGTTTTTCTGAGGAAACCAGACCAGGGAATGCACATGAAGCAGATTAATGTTCAGCATTTAGTAGATCTAGAAAGGATTGCTTATTCACCCACTGGTGACTCACTGTGCTTGTATGGAGATTCCGCATACCCCCTCAGGGACACTTACGGTTATTTTCCAACAAAATAATTTATAAAACCTGGTAGTGCGATATATAACGCTTTCTATGGGTCTGTCTTTAATAGTGAAAAAAGCGCTTTCTAACTTCTCCTTCATTATAAACCAAATTTTCGTCAAAAGACATAGTCTCTGTACAGTCTAACGTTCGCTGGGCTTTGCCAAAATCGACAAAATAGCATTGCAAACAGAACGTCAACTCAATGACAACATGAGATTTTGACTAGTTCCAGTTTTTTTGCTCGGTCTCAAGCATTGTCGACACGTCACTGTCTTCTTTCCCAAATTCAGTATTGAACCATATGCATAAGCTAGCATGTACTTTTAGATTACGGTTAGAAAAATTTCCGAATTACCGAAGCATGTTCATTTGCGTAGTCGCAAAATACGGAACGCAAGCGAACTTTTTATATCTCATATTAAAGTAAACGTGACTCTCCAATCTTTCTTGGTTGGGCTAAGCGTTTGTATAGTTAGTTGGTTGATCGAGCGCTTTCGGAAATGCATGTCGGAAACCTGGTCAATAAAACTACGACGCAAGCCAGGATTGTAGTAGTTCATCCTGATTATCAAGCAGAAACGGTTCAATAGCTCTACGGCACTACAACCGATTACAGGGAAAATGGAAAGCCAGTTGCGAACTTGATTTTAAAACATCGATGTTTGATAAAGGTATTATTAACCAACTAAACCACGGCGACGTTTCATTAATTTGAGACATCGTTTCACTCGGCGAGTGTTGAACAATTCATGGGCGATAATTCACACTTTTGATCAGATATTATACCTTCTAACGTAGACAAGAACACTTCTAGTTCTAGAACCTTGATTCGTTTGTAATACCTTCGAAAATTCCTCCCGGGCCAACACAAACAAAATAAACGTTAAACCTTTTCCAAGCCCAGTTGATAAGACAGCAAGAACGTCTTTGTGAACAAGTAAATAATTTATGGCTATCTCCTAAACTCGTTTAACAACGAACTTACGCTTTGAACAAGTTGGAAGATTCAGTACTGGGTGCGTATAGCTCACACATTAGCTCAGAACAAGTGCGAGTGGCAATACTCAAACCTCTTTAAAATTAATGCCTGCTTTCTGATGATTTATTTTGATAGTTGGGAATTAACGGATAATATTTTGAGTGATAGTCTATCTCCCAATCAACACTGCCCGTACACCAGAGTACGGAGATATAAAAAAACTATAGCCCCCCCGGCTACAGTTCACCGAATTCTCCGCCTTGCGGGTTGAAAGTTCCGTGGGCCCTTCTACGGCCCAGCAAATAACCTCCCCACGAAACTGTCTGCTACGCAGGCTGAACGTAAATGACAAATTTTTACTAACAGACATTATTTAAGCAGCCCTTATCGTGTTTTCACTCTCTGATGATGTTGAAGGACCCTGTGGGTCAAAAAAGTTTCATATCTCAATTCGTGAGTTATTATGGGCGTATGAAAAATCTTTTGCTCAACATTGATTTTTAAAGCTATATGAAAAGAGTCAATATTCTTAACTAAATTTCAGCATTGGATATGCTTTTAGCATTTTCTTACATTTCCGGCCTTTTCTAGCCTGAAAATCTTAATAATCGGTTGAAAACTTTTTATCCGGACCACCACCTAAGCGTGGCCGGACGTTTGGCCGACAGACATTTGACCCGACAGACATTTGGCCGACAGGACATTTCACCGACACAAGTTTAAAATTTATAAGAACGTACGTTGACATCTACGAACATTTTTCACGCGTTGCTTACAGACTATTTTCAAGTAACTGTCGGTAAGGATATTAAACTGATATTTACAAGGTGTTGAAAATATCAGTTTAATATCCTTACCAAATTTATGTAACTTCACTTTGAAAATGTTGCGCGTTGGCAACGAAACGTCAGTAAAGCTTTAATGAAATTAACATGCCTGCTATTTCTCTTGTATGATTCGTTCATGGGTATTCATATTAGAATTTTGAGCTGGGCTCTAATATTCATGCTTAGATTACGAGTTCCGCCTGGTAAATCTCTGGTGAATGTGTTAACAAAACCTATGAGTCTTCCTTTCTTTTCCTTTTTTTGTGATCATCCAATGAATTACGTTTTTGTTTTCACGCCACTTGACTGAACAAAAGGACTTCTTTACGATCACTTAATGAGCGATCTTTTTGTTCTTTTTGTTTAATTGTGACGAGCCAATAACGAATCTGACAAACTGATGACGGATGATCTTGTGTGAGTCATATAGGTTATTATCCATTAATGTTTTTAGCAGGTCATTTTTGCAAATTGTTTTGGCGGTCTAACGTGGCATTCCACCTGAGAAATGTTTGTGCTGGCCAAATCGTCTGCCGATGAAATGTCCTGTCGGCCAAATCGCTTGTCGGTGAAATGTCCTGTTGGCCAACTGTCTGTCGGTGAAATGTCTTGTCGGCCAAATGTCTGTCTGCCAAATGTCCGGGTACCCCACCTAAGTCCTTTTAGAAAGCAAGGTCATGCACCAATTGGTATCTTTTACCTCCCCCTACTTTCTCACGCCTTTCTTACATCTCTGATGCTTCGTAGTAGAGTCCATGGATTTTTGGACTTTTACTAAATTTGTGAACCTTATCGTGGATATCAACGTAAGCTGTTTCTCCTTTTTCTTATTTGTTGCCATTTGTCCTTTAACTATTTCAGCTGCTGTTCGAACTACTCCTAGATCTATTTCTTAATTGTTTATTATTGTTCCTTTTATATTAAGTGATTCTCTTTATTGATTTGATTTAGTACGTTGTTTATTCGGAACATATACTAAAGTAAACGAATGTTGTAAACAGAGAATTAAATATTTCCTTTTTAAAAAATCATAAACAAAAATATCTCAAAAATTTTGACGTATTCATTCTTTTGTTAAAACTTTGGTGATTGAAAATTTCTGTTTTTGTCATCATGGCATTACTATCTGGTTTGACGGGATGTTTACCACACTTAAATTATTGAGCCAGCATATAGTCGTTTTTTAAAGATAAGAACAAATTAAGAAATCACACTCGACAAATTCTTGGAGAACCTTCACCTGCATTTTCTGAGCGGATCGGAAAATAGCGACACGTTATTTAATTTAGCAGGCTTCTATCCTTAATCTTTCCTGTAGGGGAGAGGTTTCAAGGGGTCAAAGGCCACTGACTTTCTAAGGGGACATTGGGTATGGACTTGCATTTGGGATATAACAATTAATCATGAGCTCGAATTTCCTGAGGTGGTAGTTTACAAGGGCGAAGCGTTACAGTTACATCTCAAAGAAATTTAGAGTGAATAATCCAGTTGTTGATTTAGTAGAAACTGAAATTTATTACAAATAAGTGGGTGTAATCTTTTTGTTTTCTTTATTGTGTCACTCTTCCCTACATGGTTTTGGACAATTAGATATAGAACAGCATAACCAATCACGTTGAAGGATTTCTATTAGACTATTTCTTATAACAGAAACAATCAATGACGATTAACAGTTACAACTGCATGAGATGTTACTGAAAATCAAATACCCTCACCAAACTCAGACTCTCCTACTTGTACAATCTACTTGAGGGGCTTAGAATAGGAAACGGGATCACAAAGAATAAAATAACTCAGGGATGTAAATTTGAATTTCTTGCCTTTAGGTACTGTAAAGAAAATTAAAAGAAGAACCCAACTTAAAACCAGAAAGAAAAAATGTCAGGAGAAGAAGCTTGTGCCACAGGTAGAGTTTTATTGAGCCCTGACCCTCAGTTAATCGGTCTTAACAACAGATTTTGTTTAAACTTGTTTGCCCCTGCCCATCGCGCTCCCCGGGGACCTAAGGTTCTCGCAGGCAAGGGTACTACTCTCGGCGTGCGTGGACCCCACTTACACGCGATGTGAGTCGGGGAGTAAAATTTCGCAGCTTGTCGTTATGCTTATAGGTATATTGCTGACAACACTAGCGATGGAACGAACATGTAAAAATGGTCACATTTTTATAAGTCGCCAACAAATACGAAAATCAGCAACAAGATTTCGTGTGGGCCGCCCTTACAACAACAGATACTATCAAGCTAGGTTGGCACCCAGCTCGAGGGCGTAGAGAATGGCACGTTTTAAAAATAACATATAAGGCATTACACGACCCGGACTGGCCACCATGTATACTAGACTGGAAGTAGTCGCGATGACACTGGACTTTCGTCGTCAACCTACTCTTGTGCATAAACATCTGCTTTTTTATGTTTTCGAGGCTTTCAAATAAGCACAATAGGTGATTTTTAAAGAATAATCATTAATTTTTAATTGGGTAGGATTTCTTTTTATACACACTGTACTGTATAATGGTAAGAATCCTATCTCAGAAGAGCATTTTGAATTCTACGAAAGTGTGGACCCCTATCCACTTTACAACCATTACCGCATGTCAAAACGCCTTTCCTTTTACAAATGGTTTTCTAATAAACAGACAGACATTAATCAACAAACATTAAACTTAAAATAAAATCACAGTATAATCCAAAAACTAAAAAATAAAATCAACACGTTGACTCACAAATTACACTTACCAGACTGTTCGAACTAAGACATACACACAATAAATCCCTTCTCAAACAAAATGGACGTCCTTTCTCGCGGTTTCTTCTTTAGTGCGCAATTCCCGAAACCTGGCGCACCGGAAATAACAATTCAAAATAATATCAACTGAAAACCGATTGTTACAGAAAGTGAACGATATTATTTATGTAACGAAGACAAGATGCTAAAGCTTGCCAGACCTACTGCTTAAAAGTAATTTTCTTGTCAATTATTTTTCGTATAAATTCATATAATACTTATATACTGTTCACTAATATTTTTTTTTTACTAAAGTGAATTTTATGTATTAAAGCACATCCTCAATATAAATAAGTGTTAACATTTTGAAGTCTGTGCTAAATAAAGTTTACATTCTATTCAATTCTATTCATGAAATTCATGAAGAAAGATTGAGTAATTCTAGTGCCGAAGTCTAGAATATATAATGCTGAACAGAAAGTTTGTTGATGTGGGAGCTTGGTAAATATCAGACGGCTAGAGGACGTTCGTCAAGCTCGTTCTCTCAGAAAAACGATTTCTGGCCCTAGACGGGAATCGAACCCGGAATCTTCTGATGACCGGTGAGACGTTCTAACCATGGAACTGAACAAACTTTCAGTTCAGCATTAAGTATTTCTATCATTATTATGATATCGTGGCTTCCGCTTAGGCAGTAGATATGACGAACCTGCACCCTAGCTCACCATCTGAGTCGTCGTAGGTCAATGATTAGAGCGTCTCACCGGTCATCAGAAGGTTCCGGGTTCGATCTCGTCTAGGGCTCAGAAGTCGTTTTTCTGAGAGAACGAGTTTGACGAACGTTCTAGTCGTCTGAAATTTAGAATATTGTGAAGAACTACCTGATTTAAATAAAAAATTGATACCATCTTTAAAACGAAATCTTCTGTGTTCATTTGCTCAATTCGGATGCCGCCGCCTTTCTAAGGGTCTGCTGACATGGAGGCGAGTTGCTTGCTGTGCAAGCATAGAATTTGCCGTCTGTTTATATGAAGCCGAGTGTCCATGTTCGGGGTCCATTTACACTAGTTACATAAAGTTATCATTCTTCTACTTCAGATTTGGTTGTTGCCTGTCACTTGACGGTACTCAATCCCCAAACCCTGAGTGGGAGGAAAATTTATCCTGCATTGCCGAGATCCCGGCTCTCATTCCCAAGACGTCGACAAGGCGAGTTACCCACCTGCTCCATATAAACACTAAGTGTGGAAAAAAGATTTTTTTACATGCTAATATCTCACTTTCCCCGAGTAATTCGGCAAGCCGGGTAACTCGCATCCATATAAACGGGCCGTAAATCAGTCCTCCCAAAACATACGTCGTCCATTTGCATTATTATTGATTTTTCCGATACGTGGAAATACTTTGTTTACTTGGAGTTTTCCTCTTGAAACGAAAAGGTTTGAAACAATTAAGCTTGGCAAACAAGATGGCAGACACTTGAAAAACGGGGATGCTCAAGATGTTTTGAATATTTAGTCTGTTATGCAATACAAAAGGAGTGCGTTGAGCTTTGCTAGTTTATAAAATCAAAATACAAAAAAAAAACAACTTTGTGATTGATCTGTTATACATACAGATGCCTTTTGAAAACTTAACTAAGGTACCCACGTAGGATGTCAAGGGAACTAATCGTTAATAGATAATTGATAACTTATTTTATCATCAAGTTATCTGGTCTATATAACATTTTTGTTTCAGAAAGAATCCGGCAATCTAGTGAGGTTAGTCACCTCAGTGTGGTGGACTACACTGTTTTTGCATTAATGCTTGTGGTTTCTGGCGGAATTGGTATCTACCACGCATTCACTGCAAAAAGAATGCCAACAGCAGCCAACTACTTGATGGCAAATCGTAGTATGAGCAAGTTGCCTATTGCGATATCTCTTTTCGTTTCATTCCTGTCTGCGATTGCTATCCTTGGGATACCAAGTGAAGTTTACACCTTTGGCTTCTCTTACATACTTGTATCTGTAGCTTTTGTCGTGATTCTTTTAATCTCCGCATACCTGTTCGTTCCAGTGTTCTACAACTTGGAAGTTGCAAGCACAAACGAGGTAATTTTTTATTCTTCTTTGATAAGTACTTTCAGGCCTTTGTTAAAAACTAAGCCGTAGCTAAACGTGCCGCGCAACCATTGTGCGTATGGTAATAAGAACAGCTAACGGGGGAAACACTTTGTCCTGTCAAATATTAAGTATTTACTAAAATTGTTCATCTTTTCAGAAATGCGCGTTAATTTCCATGGCTACACACCAGACTTCGTTTTAAAGCGAAGGGAAAGTGAACTGGGAATGGCGTATAAATGTGCATAGTACTCATACAGGGAAAATACTAATGACGTCATGCTGTCCCTTACGAAAATTTCACGTCTTTTCAGATGTAAAAAACATACGGAATTGGGGCATTTTCACATATGAAACTTTTATTTCACATATGAAAATACAACTTTTTTAAATATAAAATAAGTACTTCGCATGTGATATGATATAGTTGCAAATTTCACATGTGAAAGGAAAGAAAACGAAACATGCATTTCACATATTAAATTAGAGATTCAGATATGAAAATTATTAATTAACAAGATTGTTTGTGCGGCATGTGGTAGCTTGGTGTATGTTGATTATTCAAAATCATGGCAATCGAGGAACCAGGCAGAAAGCGTAATCTTGTTAGGAATATAAAGTCCAACATGTAATTTTGAATAAACCCATATTAGTAGAAACATGAGTAATTGAAAAAAATTTTTAATTTAGCTAACGTTTCGTTGCTAATCCTGCAACATCTTCAGAGTAAGTAATAAATTTACAAGGTGTTCCCGACAATATTATAATCTATTTACAATAATAAACCCTGTTTCTTTTACTGACTTTTCTATTCTAAGCTCCTGTTCTTCTAACTTTGAAGTCCTTCTCAGAGAGAGTCTACTTATTAATGAGATAAATCCTTCGCTCAATACCAAGATCGGTTCTCTTCCTTTAACCTTGTCCTAATTGATATTTTTCCTTGGTTAAGTATGTTTTTTCTGACACATAAACACCTGGATTCACTGACGCATACACTTTATCTCACACTAAACTATTTACTGGTTCTCACTCAGTCTTTCTGTTAATTACTTCCTGTTATTATAAATAGATTATCATTCAGTCGAGAACACTTTGTAAATTTATCACTTAAGATGTTGCAGGGTTAGCAACAAACCGTTAGCTAAATTAAAAAAATTTTTCAATAACTCATGTCTCTACTAACATGGGTATATTCAAAATTATATGCTGGGCTTTGATATTCCTAACACGAGTATGTTAGTCATATTCAAAGTGCTACTCTGGTTTTGTGCCCAGCAAAAGGTACATGCAATTAGCCCAAAAACGTTTCTAGTTAAAAGCTAAAAACAATAACACTAGAGTAGGGTCACCGGATATCTCCCCAAGTAGGAAATGGGGTCACCGGGTATCTTCCTGAAAATGAATACTAAGCGGGGTCACCGGGTATCTCCTCTTATACAAGAGGTCACCGGATATCTCCCCAGAAATA
>JBAHVQ010187063.1:0-15286 GCA_036872915.1 Nanipora kamurai | reverse complement strand
CTCCACATTATTAAAAACTACAAGAAAAAATGAATTCTCAGTTCTGACACATGCACTGTAATTTACTGTCTCAGCAATGGGATCATTTCCAGGTACAATTTCCTGATCGTCTTATTCTTGATCTGCCATAGTTACGAACTTCAAACTCAAAATGCTTGCTCTACTAACTTAATTAAACTAAATGGAATATCCGTTAGAATGGTGGATGGCTGGCTCAGTTGTTTACTGTCGGGACTCGGGCTGAATTCAGTGATCGCCTAATCTGGTTTCGGCCTGAAGAATTCGGGAAAAAACAAATACAAAACACGTTCTTTACTTCTTCCCTAGTTTTTACTAAAAATTTCCTAAAATTATGTTTTTGCCGGAGAAAATTGCTTGAAGATTCTGGGAACATAAAAAGTTGCTCCAAACACAATAAGTTGCCAAAAAGTTGCCGAGCACAATCTGTACAAGCCTTCGCTCATTGACTCAACAATTTCGCTTTAACTATGCCCACACTAGGGATTACACGCTATTCTATAGCTTACTGGTAAGGATTATATTTAAGACTGTTCATTTGTTGGAAATTTTCCTTCCGACCCCAACTCCGAACAATTTCTCTTCAGTTTTGAAACAATTACAAAATCGATCCTGAAGAAAAGTGGGGGGTCCGGGCCCCCCCCTCCTCCCCTTGGCTACGCCCCTGATCCCAAAGGCATGATCAACGCACATAGAAAATGCCGCTGTCAAACACAGGCGTCACTAACAGCGTTTCCACGTAGTTAAGATTCGTCAACTCGTGGAATGTCAGCATCTGTCAGTTAAGTTTACGGCAGACCGACTGATCAGAAGTGTTATGACCCTTTCTTGTGATTTTTAAGTTTTTGTTAAAAGAATACGCTGCCCAAAATTGAAGATCACCAGTTTATAAGTACTTCCGGTTGCCGTTCGTAGCCCTTTTCCCAGTCCTCAGGGGCAGAGGGCAAGCCCACCGATTACCGGGATAAGGCTTAAAATCACTTCTCATTCCGAGATGGTTTGGGTAAATGATCTGATAAGTGGAGAATGTCTCCAGAATTTTCCTTAACGCAGACTGTCCGTGCTCATTGTTTCCAATGTCTTGTTGGCAAATCGGCATGCGATCGTTGCACGTGGTGTTGTAAGGGCTGAACCTGGCCAAGCCCCTAATGCTGATCAAATTACAACAATGGCCAATTTGTAAGATGGCATCATACCAAATACCTTTACCAATGTATATTCTTCTACAAATTCTTGCCCAAATGTTTGTTTTGGACACGTAACTTGTATGACGTTAAACGTGATACAGTAACTGAATAGCAACAATGACAACTATTCGGAAGATAGACCTGCCCGAATTTTAACGCACATTTTACTAGACAATGACAGTTGTAAAGGAAGAAACAAACTCTAATAAATCATAGACATGTCACAGCGTCCATCATTGTAACTCTCTCGATTTTAGCTCATATCTTGAGTTATCAAGATGACACTCTTGTTCGGAGTTTGTTTCTTCCTTTATTTCTTTAAGTTGTCGGCTGGTTCTGGATAATGACAGTTGTTTTGATCGTGAATGGACTAATGTTTGACGATCCCAGCAGCGATAGCATGTGCCCACGCGGCGGTGGAAAACCTGAACCCCGTATAAGGACATACAAGCAACTGCGGAAATCCATTTTTAACGTAGCGGTTTTGCCTGGTGAGTGGCAATATCGTGAAGGATAATGCCACAATAATATTAAATCACTTCCGCTTTTACGTCTTGGGTCGACTTTGGAGCTAAACAGATCGAGTGAGCACGTAGAGAAACACGACAAAGATGAGGCTACTTCAAGTCATCCTATTATGTTTGGCTAGTGGACTATCGTCGGGGTATCCTGATGGTGCACCTCGTAAGAGCTGTAAGTTCATGTTACCCGGACATACAAGCCTCGGCTTTGGAAGATTTCCTCACCTTATTTCACATCAACCAGAGTTGGCTAGTCGTTACATAATAAATGCTACATGGGATGAAAAATATCAGTATGTCCGTGTCTCAATAACGGGATCAATATTCCGAGGTTTCCTTGTCCAAGCTCGTCAAACCGAAGAGGGGCAAGCCATAGGAAATTTTAAAATGCTGTCCAATGACACAAAATACCAAGATTGTACCGGACCAGATTTTAAGGTATGTTTCAGTCAAATAATCCTTTTATTTACCTTGCTACACGTTCATTTTGATTTTGTTATTCTTCCTGAAAATTATTTGGGGGACGATGGAAGTTCTAGATGTCAAACAACCTGTACATCATAGTCACTTCCACAATTGCAATGAATCAGAATTTGTTTATTTCGTAAAAGGAAGTGGCGCTAATGCAGTTTCGCACACCTACCATACAAATAGTTGTAACATAGGTAAATTATACATCAATCGATAGCTTATTACCTGAAGATTGTTTCGATACCATAATATTAACCATTCACATCAACTAT
Organism: Nanipora kamurai; assembly: GCA_036872915.1. Lineage (NCBI taxonomy): Eukaryota > Metazoa > Cnidaria > Anthozoa > Scleralcyonacea > Helioporidae > Nanipora > Nanipora kamurai. The sequence goes on along the minus strand of JBAHVQ010187063.1, from coordinate 12,817 downwards.
AAGATATTACAGCCAAGAAACGTTTCCACTTCGTTCCGACAACAAATAAGAACAGAATGGCTTATTAATTTCCAGTTGAAAATGGTAATCTTGAGAGCGCGTCAAGAATTTTTTTTTCCGGCGAGGCGTGCAAACCATGTTAGTAAAATGAGCTGCCAGGCTAGTTTAAGGCCCAGTGCTACGCGAATAGTTCTCTTTTATCTTTAAAGACTGTGGTATGGCAAGCTCACTTTTTACTCATAGGTTCACCGTACCGATCGCAGTGTTATGAAAACTCGCTACTATTTATTGGTTTAACCAATTTTAACTTAACATAGTGAAGGTCTGCATGTTACCACGGCCTGATAGAAATGAACTACAAGCCATTCTGGTCTCACGAACGTTGTCAGACTACCAAATGACGGCCCGCCCAATCAACCGAAGCTTGTTGTAGGAATGAAGTGGAAAAGTTTCTTGGCTGTAATATCTTGTAGTTGTAGTGAATAGTTGATGTTATGGTATCAAAACAATCTCCAGGTAATAAGCTATCGATTGATATATAATTTACCTGTGTTACATCTATTTATATGGTAGGTATGTAAAAATATGAATTACTTGGTATTTTATCAACAATACAACATTGAACAGTCCACCGAGGCCTTCTTTAAAACGACAATTTTGTGGAAAGTAATTTCAACAGTGAGCGCAAAATCTGTCACTAAATTCTAAACGCTAATTGAGACAATGTCATATAATCCACTTGTTTTTGCTAAAAGACCACTTGCATTGTGACGTTGAATCGACCCATCTAGTGAAACAACGTTTCGACGTTCACCAAATTGAATTTACTGAAAATGTTTTGAATATAAGTATTTTTCGTCCAATAGGGGGGTAAGTGCAAGTGGTATATTGCAAGTGGTATATTGCAAGTGAAAAAAGTCTTACAGGGTTTCTTTTAGGTCCCTAGCCCTCACAAAAAAACAACTTCTTTTTCTATGCTATTATAATTTTGGGCAAATAAAACAATTATTATTATTTAAGTGACATGCCTGTTTTGATTAACTATATCAACTATGTTGGAATGTTTATGTCCATTTCAATATGTAATTTAGTGATATTTAGAAAATTATTACAACCACAAAATGACTTATTCAGTAAGTTATAAGAAAGTGAAAACTTCATTATTTTTGGAAAATCAAATAGATTTGTGAATCAAAAGCTTTCATCCTGTGTAATATATTCACCGATAAAAGCTGAATGTTATTGTTTGATGAAATCCTTAGTCAACAAGACAAAGCATTTCTGAAATTTGCACAAATATTGAAATGTTGTTATTTTACAAATCTGAAACAGTACCAGCTTTTCCTCAGTGTCATGCCTAACTTCTCAAATTCATACTGGTTCAGTGATAAGAGACAAAATTATTCAGAATTATTAAAAAAATGCTTTTTCCAACCATCATCATTCATGTCTCTGAAGATGGTTTCCGTACAGGAAACTGAAACGTCAGACAAAAGCATGAATTTTTTGAACAATGATCCTTTATGAACACGTAATCATTAATTAAACAAAATTATACCAACCTAAACATAAAGCAACTTCATGAGAAGATTTGAATTTGGTAATTTCATTTGGTAAAGAAATTTATAGTACTTACAATCATAGGAAATAGTTACAAGTATAGAAAACATAATTTAATAACTTAATGGTGACAAGTTAACATGCATGATAAAAGCAGGGACATACTTAGTGTGGAAGAAAGTGGAAATTTTTCTTTTTTCTGTGCTGCTTAACAAAAAAGATGAGTTTGTTTGTCTACTCCACAATATAGGAAATTGCTTTACTTGTTATCAAAAAATACAAGTTAGTCTTGCATTGGATACACATTTCAAAGGGTTAATGGTTCATGCTTCATAAAGGTCACCTCAGGGATTAATCCAGAATCTAAATTATGTAAAAGCATACAATTGCCATATCATAACATGAAAAATATCAGCATTACCAAGAGAGCTGCGACAGGAAGTGTGACAGTGCGACTGACATCCAGTCCTTTCTCCAAGATTTCCACTGAGTTATTACTGAATAATTTTGCCATATTTCATCAATTTGCATAAAGAAACATGGCTAAATGCCTGAGTTAAATTAGTCCTAACTAATGCTTCATTCAGTATTATGTCATTATAGTTATTTTTGTAAAAATAGTGGCCTTTATCATATAATACATGAAATTTTGCTAGACATGTTGTGTCAGACATTGTGGTCCATGCAAGGCAATGTAGTATGTTTCAACCATTCCATGTGCTGTTACCTCAAAACTTTTGCTAAAACTTGGCATCCCTGAAAATAAAGTAGTATTGCACCTTTACCCCTTAATGGATTAAAAGCATGAAAAGGTAATTCTCCTTATGTACACAACCCACTACTTAACAGTAGGTTGCATTAGTCAAAAATTACTCTCAGCTGTTCCGAAGAATTATCTATCTATATTTTTTAAAATTTAAAAAATTAAAATATATAATTGTAGTTACTGGCTGAGTTGCAAATCATAATGAAACATTCAGCATTAGTGAGTATCAAGTCTCCTAACTGAATGTTTGTAACAGTAATTATCTTCAATTATTATATATGATAATTTTAAAGCCTTTTAAGTCTATTTCATTTTACCAGGGTAATGTGACTACCTATATTTTAAAGCCTGTTAACTATCTTTGTTAGTTCTGATATCAGTTTAATCTGCAACTCTTAGGAAACTTCAGTAAAAGTCAATTATATAAACTTTCTAGAATTTTGAAATATTCTACAAGATTTCCACAATGCTGCTTCTCTCTAAAATTAAAAAATAGAAATATTTTTATGATTAAGGAGGATTCCTATAGTTCTTGGTTCTGCACCAGCAGTCTTAATTTCATTTGACAGTTATGTTATTTTCCAGTAGTTTTTGTTAGTTTGATGAGATGTAAGCAGTAGTTTGTTGAAGGGTACTCAAATTTTTTACTATAAACATTGAATCTAAAACTTAAATAAATTTATATCACTGGAAATTATAAGCTGAATTGTTGAATTAGATTGTTATTTTCCTATAGATGTATTAGCTAACATTGTTGTAATGGTGAATTCCAAAAGTGTGCTAAAAAGTTGGTCAGAGAGTGTCCTTGATTGTGTATGTGCACACACCTTATATGTGAACTACAACCATCATGCTACTGTGTAATATTCACATTGCACATAGTTTTATGTTTTTAGTTTGCTCTAATTGTTATTTAATGAAAACAGAACTGGAAAGTTTCTCCCAAAATGGATGGCCAATATGCTGGAAGTTAAAGTGTTGGATGGATCTACCCATCACAGTCCTTTGTGATCAAAACCTAGTTTGCTGCTATTTTGTACAGTTCCAAGCATTGATCTTATGTTTTTCACCTTACTCAATACCATTTACACTACAAGTGGTATAACTAGACATTTTTGATTGAGAGGCAGCTTGAAACAAATTAACTATAAATATATAGTCAAAATGGGAAAGCTTCAGCTTGAGACAATTTAATTTGACAAACCTTCTTGTATTACTTTTATTGCTATTGCAATATGCAAATTATTACCTGTATTAATTGGCATATTGCAACATCTTCCCCTTCAAAATTTCAAAATGATTGTTTTTTTCTCTGGCACATACATACATACACACACATACACACACACATACATACATACATACATACACACACATACGTACGTACGTACGTACATACATACATACATACGTGCGTGCGTGCGTGCATGCATACATACATACATATTATAATAACCTATATCAGTGACTATCATAGTCATTTTGGTATTTTGGTCTTTGGCTGTTTCATGTGGGACTGCATTATGAAACTCAACATAATTTTGCTCCTCTGTTTTTATGTTGCTATATTTAGGGGGTATCAACATGTGGAAAATTTGCATTTTTGATGGTTATCTGCTGCCTCTTGCTAGTATGAATCATGAGGAACAAAGTGTTATGTTGCATTATTTTAGGTTGCTTTATTATGGAAAATACAGGATTCCAATTTCCTATTATTTTGTTTTTGAAAGTAAGTGGTGCCAGTGGAAATTGTAGAACCTCAAGGAAATCCATGGCTGCTTAGTCAGCTAGTACTTTTTTCTTAGTAAAGGAATTTGTTGTACTTTGTTGGCTCACATTGTTCTCACTACTCCATTTGAGGTTAGTGTAGCTTTTTTGTAACGAAATCTGTTGTAAAGACAGGGGAGTAGGAAGCCATATTTCATTGGTCAGGCCATATGGACAAGGACAGCACTACATACATGTATATGTATAATAATGTATAATTAATTTCATCCTCAAAATCTATTATTGTTGCAAGTGATATCATGTTAAAATCTACCGAAAAAGAGTCCCCAGTGATCAATCGCGATTCATCCGTTGCAGCAGCTGCAGCTCATTCAACAGTCAGTACACATGTGCACGTGGGATAGCATTATTATTATTATTGCAGACGCGCCTACTTATAGCTCAGTCACGCCCACTTTGGCCGAAAATATTGGTCAGGCCATGGCCTGACTGGCCTGACCTGTTGCTACATCCCTAAAAGATATGTGCTGTATCTACAAAATAATATAAATTTAGGTTTGGGTAAATTTTTCATGACATTATGGTAATAGGTTTAATATGACATACATAATATATGTAATAGATTTGACAGTAAGTGAGTAGATAGTTCGTTAAACACTCTTAAATGTTTATACAATATTTTAGTTAGTTTTATTATCAACTGGCCTTGTGAAAGTCAATACATTTTATTTTTCTGATATTATTATTTTCTTGTTTGTAGCTTACATTGATAGGCCACCTTGAGTAAATAAATAAACCAGAAATTTCCTAAGTATTTCCTCGTTTTCACTATCTGTTAGCCAGTTTACAGTAAAATAGCATCTCTTGGTTACTTTTCGGAATTTCGAAGGAATTTGTGGGAGGTTCTAATAACATTTGTCTTACGCCTTGTTTAAATTGAATCGTGCATGGCCATTAGTTTTCACATATGATATGTGACTGGGCGTGGAGTAGTAAGATGCCCGACCGTTAACTTTGTTTTGACTGCTAAACATCAGGGATGTGCGAACCAGCTCCATTAAAATCAGTGGATTAATGTATATCAGTTCGTCCAGTGATGTTCTGGTGAGTTTAACACACACCAAGATGACGATGGCGAGATACAAACTCATACCTTTCAACCGAGACCTTTCAACGCTTCCAAGCAATTCTAGTCGATGTGTTAAGGTTATTTGCCCAGCCTAAAAAAAAGCTGTCTACGTTCTATACGACAGATTCGTTATGAGAGCATGGAAATGCTCTTTGTTAAGTCTTGTGGGAGACAAAGGTGGGGTAGAGAGTAGATTAGGAACTTAGGAACTAAGTTATTTGTTTCTTTCGTTTCGAAAGAAAAATTCTTTTGTAAGGCCTCGTCATGCTTGAACGTTTTGTCTACATAAACTCATGCATTCCCGTCAATATCGTGATTGTTCAGTGATTAACCTTCAACTAGTTTTTGGCTGAAATTGATTAGGATTTTTGTGCACTAAAGTTGACTGAAAAAGGTTCGGACGTACTTGGCATAGGAGCTGTGAGTTCGTTGTTTGGCTGTTTAAGTGTGCTTAACATTCTTTAAGGCTAAACACAAACAAATGGAGGCCTCAACTCCGCCTCACAGCGATTTATTATTTTACTATCAAACATGTGCACCTGTGCCCAGGAAGCTAGTGTCGCAGTGTTACTGAAACCAAAGGGTGTTCTACTTAATGCTAAACACAAAGTTAATACATGTAGGAGCTTGGTAAATGTCAGACGACTAGTGGACGTTCGTCAAGCTCGTTATCTCAGAAAAAGGGCTCAGAAGTCGTTTTTCTGAGATAACAAGCTCGTCGAACGTCCACTAGTCGTCCAAAGGATCTTTATTCAATAAAAATTTTGAAATATACGGTATATTTTTGCTCCAAATCCTCTACATTCAGAAAATAAAATTGCTTGAGAAGAAAGAATGAAAATAGTACAATGTTTAGCAATATGTTTGGTAATTTATACCACTAGGACGTAGCAGAAGTGTGTGATTTGTTTCAAAATTTGTTTCAGGAACTTGTTTCAGTCTATTCTGGGCTTAAGAAAATGTAAAACTAGGCGAAGAGAGTGGAGTAAGATACACTTCCATTATTCAGAAACAACTATAGATGACAAACGAGACAGTTGCGGCTTTCAAGAGGCGGATGTCCGAATGCTCAAACCTAGTGGAATAACACTGAAAATGAACAAGACTCTTTTATTCAAAAAAGCGGTTTGTGGCAGCAAAAGAATGTAGTTTTGTGTGATACCGCTTCCCTGGCTTAAGTGCAAGAGGGCGTATATCTAAACTATTGGGTCACGTCACGAAAATGTTTCTACGGCCGTAAAATATAATTTTAATTAACTTTAAGCTTTTTCCACAGCGAATGGAACGAATTCGACTTTTAAATTTCATTTTGAGTTGATAATTATTACGATACGATTTGAAACAGCTAGTCTCTCAGAGAATTCCATCTGCGAATCAACCAAGCGTCAACTTTCTTAAACGTATTATCAGATTTTGGTGGATCACTAGTTAGAATAGGACTTGACATTTCTTGGCAAACCAGTTTATTGCTAGGTTTAACTTTTGATCTCTAAATATCCAATGGGAATTCTTAGACCCGATTTTATCCCCGTTTCATCACCAAGATTATTTTAAATGTACATATGTAGTATTTACAAGATGAGCGGCGGACGTTGTAAAGTACTCTTGAAACAAAGACTTTGAAGTTTTTTTAACTGAAGAAAAGCACCGTTTGAACGCTGGAAAGTCGAGACAGAACTGATACGTGAATCTGATACAGCAGCTATTGGTTGTGTCAACATTTACGTGCACTGATTAAACATTAATTTCCCTCATTAATTATTAATGAGTTTCGCAAACTGCGAAACTCATTAAAAGATTTGACGTATTATAATAGCTGACTGATTTCATCTTCCAGCGTTTGCAATCTAATAGTTGATAGTACTTAAGCGGCCATAACAACAAAAAGAACAACGATAACAATATCTTTACTATCAGCAGCCCCGTAGATTCCGGGGAACAGAGGGACAGTTGCCACCCTCAAGTAAACCACACCGTCCGTTTTTTCAAAGCATTTGTAAGAACATTTGAGGTAAAAATTGACTTTTTAAGAACAATATCTTATAGACTAGAAGTTACTGTCGCAAGTGAAGTGCTGCGAGTGGCGACCGTTTACTATTTAGTAGTAAAGTACTTGTGATCACTTGAAGTAAAATCATGTGGCACATTATTGTGAAAGGTCATAAAAATATTGAGAATGTATACCACGAATAGAGCATAAATTTACAGTGCATAATTGTGCTTGCCGCTGACCGGTAGTCAATGCGTATACCAAAAATCATTGCCCACGAGATGAAAAAAAATCGAGATTGCGAACACACATTTACCCACGTGACCTCGTTAAGATTAGCGAGCTGCTTGCCTTACGGCTTCGCAGCAAAAATGCTGAGAACCCTATTTCAACTTTTTTCACACTTGTTCTACTCCCAAAAGAAAAGTGCGGGCTAAGGCTCTGGTCTGGTGATGAAATACTTGTTAATATTTTGATAGATACTTGAAAATGTAGATAATCTTGTGATAGTAATGAGAAAGAAGACGTTATATTTAAAATTATCTCTGGCTATGTTTCGACACAAGTCCCTGGAGCCCTGACCAGAGATTTAAAAAAATGCATTTGGGATATTCGCAACTTTCACTTAGACAAAAAATAATGTGAAAATCTATTTATTGACATCTTAAAGTTTTTAAAGAACTTTAGGGTGAAAAAGGTCGTATTTTCATGAAGTGTCTCACTCAGTAATTCAAATGGGGTTCGTGGCTTTCAGTGGTTCGTGAGTGATTGCCAAGTTGTGGACCACTAGATTGCGTACATACTGGTACAAAAATATAAAACCTGAACGATGTCACATTCAAATCAGGAGGTGCTACGGTTTTTTCTAAACTCTATTCTTTGGTAACAGGACACCCTTGGTAATCATCACGCCATTTTTTTTTTAATTCAAATATAATTTTCGTCGAGTTTCAATTAAAATATATTGATTTACTAAAATTTCTTTGTATAAAAGCCAAATAATCAATTTAATCTGTTAGAAAATTGCTATCAAAAGAGGCCCTGAAATTAGTTTAAATTTTACTGAACATTGAATGACTAGTGACCATCAGTTCGTCAGTATACGATTAATTTTTAGGACAATGGACTGGCCCTTAGACCGGGGAAAAATGTTTCCTTGTGCGTTTGTGTTTAAAGGTCAAGCCCTTTTTATTTTGTGAACAGTAATGCAGGTTTTCATAAGATTCTGAGATAGTTTCAAAATTGAGCTCCTTGGAAATTCACCTGTTCTACATACGATAAATCCTTTTCTTGCTCAATAAATTCCATGAATTCTTGTTCGTAATACGGTATCAAAATACAAACAAAATTCTCACAATATAGATGTTTAATACAGTTTTAAGAAACCCATTCCGACGAAACGTATCTTGATGATATTTGGTCTTTATTCAAACTCGTTGTCAAGGAAGACGTAGGCCATCGTGATATGTTTCTTAATCGATTTCTTAACACAAAACTTTACATAGTTTGCTTTTCTTTTTGAAATCTGCGAGTCCTCAACCATATTAACTATTTGCATATCCATGAAATTTGGCAGGGGTATGATTTATCCTTTTGACGTCTGAGAATGACGTATGTATACTTTAAAGATTTTGTTCTGAACCACAATAGGCGATTTCAATAAGGATTGGAGAAACTCCACTGGGCGTCGAAGCCTCTTTGGAATCCGTAGACAGTCAGTAACATCTTTGATGGTCGGTAACGTCATTAATATAAATTCCATAGCTCAAAAGGATGTCAGAGCGCAGGCGGTTTTATTAATAGATTTTTCTATCGCATTATCAGCTCGTTTGAATGGTCTAGTTCACAGCTCACTGTTCCACGATGCGAGACAGTGTGGGTCGAAGCTTACCTGGGATTCTTTTCGTCGTTTACCTTCCTCTCTTGTAGGTTTTTTTCTTCAGGTTTCAGGGTTAGGGTTAGGGATGTGGATGGGTATTCTGTAGTATATTACTCCGTGTATAATGAAGATTGACAACGAAAAAGATTCGAGCTGAAAAGATGCTGCTGACCGTTAAAGATATTGCCGACCGTTAAAGGTGCTACCGACTGCCTACGGATTCCTAATTTGCATACCTGGAGCACATTGTGCTTAACTCATTATTGTTCGAGAAAATTGAAAAAATGAGTCAAAAATTTATGCTATCTCCATGTCACGTTTTGTTGCTGCATAACGAATTGTGACATATCACGCCCACGAAAAACCACTTTTCTGGCTTTTTTGATGCAGATTTTAAAAACTTCGTTTGAATGTGAAATTCGAACAAGAAATGGATCAAAATAGCAAAAGTTTCCATCGTACGCTGGTGAAGGGTAGGGTTGGACAAAATAGAGTTAAGATGGAAACCTACAGTTTCTACTTTTGCAAGTTGTAATCAGAAATGTCTTCATTTATGGGCATTTTGGAAAAGTATATTTAACTTTCGACGAGGTGTCATAAACATGAGATACTTTTCAAATTGTGCAATTTTCTAGTGGTACCAAGGCGATGGGACGTTAACATATGTTTATGATTATCACAATTAAGACGCATTATCTTCAATTGTCTTCCGAAACGTTTCTAAAATTGATATCAGGTTATAGTTTTCACTAAAGAATAACGTAGCAAAATATCGTGGATGGTTGTCAGAACAGATTTTTGCTATAGAATTTGTTTATTTTAAAAACCCTGTTCTATAAAAAAAATTTAAAAATTAGATGTATTGTTGCATTTGATCTCTGCTTTATTCACTAAGTGTTAAAGAAATTCACGAAAGCAAATATCGAAAAATATGGCATTTGTTCTGACGCGGACGATGCGTTCGTGATAGGATAACCATTCGACAAGATTACTATCTACACATGTGTGCCAGGTCATATTTAGTCGTCAGTCCCCTATTAATGCCCGAGGAATTGACACTTTGCGTTGTTCCTCGGAGGCAAAAGCGAAGTACGATTGTCATCCTGTCATTTTTTAGTTTTATGACTTTTTTCCTATTTAGTTCAATCCAGAAGCAAGTGTAACACATACAAATGCAACAATAAAAGATAATGTAACATTCTTGTGGGAGCCTCCACGGACTGGAAAAGGAAACATCACATTTTATGCAACGATTGCTTATTCTAAAGAAAAATTTTGGTTAAAACTTCCAAGCAATAAGATTGAACTTTCGGTAAGTGGTATTATTGTGATCGAGAAACTCTCATCTTTACTCAGGTCTTCGACGTTACTTTTAATTGTTTACGTATGTTCATGTTCAGCTAAATCCATCCCTGACAATATCTTACTACTGTTTGTTAGAGTTCTGTGTGAGACTTTCCTGCCACACTTTTTTGTCCACATCTCTCCGTCGAAAAAATTCTTTTCAAAATAGTGTTATTCAACGTAATTGCCCAAAGTTAAACAAATACCGGTAAAGTACGAAAGATGGGTCGTTAAACGTTGGCATCGCGAAGAACTGTCGGTCTGGTATACCTACGTTTCGTAATAACTGGTACGTCACGAACAGAAACACATATAATCATACCGAAAATTTTCAGATTATTGAAAATAAGTATTGAATCGATGCGATGCGGTAAACAGGAAATTTCACATTTAGTTTGTAAAGTAAAATCTGTATTTATGAGTTTGATTTAGAAACACATTTTCATGTGACAAGGTTTCACGAGTAAAATTATGAGCCAAGCAGGTATTCCATTTGTGAAAATATTCCGACTTTACATGTGAAATGGAAATTTTGAAATGTGAAATTAGTATTCGTATACATACTTTTAATTTTAGATGTAAAACATGTTTCACGTTGGTAGAGTTTAAATGTGAAATGACATGAAATTTTGGTGAAAATATGTTATCAACCCTTTTGTTTGTTCTTTTCAAGGCGAAGTCCAACCGTGGTTCAACGGTGTCAATGTCTTTGTTGGCAAACATTGTATTCCTATTCTTAACTTTACTCTTTAGAACGTTATCGACGTAATTGTGAAATTCGTAGTTATTGGTAGTATATATAAAATGATATTGATAATTGGATTTATGGGATTTATTTAATTTTAAATAAGTAAATGATCATCCAATCTTTCGATCCAGAGGTGTTTAAAACCTCTGTATATAATATGTATTTATAGATATATATGCAGATATACTTTTACAATCAAAGGTATGTTTCTGTCTCTAACCCAGTTAGTCTCTCTCTGCCTCTGTCTGTCTATTTGTCTCGATAGATGTGGAAGGCGAGAGAGAGAAAGAGGGAGGTAAATATAAATTGTTGTTAACGAAAGTTCTATACCTGTGTACATGTATATGTATTACTTAGCAGAGATCAATAAATTTGATTTTTAACTGTATCGTGTAATGTTAAATGTTTTTGGCCTTGTTTCATAACATCATTTAATGTCTTTCGCTGGCAATCCGCAGGGGAGAGTTTTTTTGCGAGTATGGGAAACAACACTTTGCAGTCAACCCGTGCCATACTGTACTTGTTCGCTGACTGCATCATTCATTATTTTGTATTATTTTAATATATTAAAATGGTAATATTTTTTTTGTTAAATTTTGGAGAAGCTTATGTACCATGCAAAGTCATAACATCTCCTCATTTACCTCTTCATCTAGAATATATGGATAAATTTGAAGCTTTACATCTTTTTGTAGGAAAGTATCTACGTCTTCCTCTTCCCTAATCAAAAATTGTAGTGTATATCCATCGATCACTGTCACTTAAAAACGACAGTAACTAGTTCGAGAAACTCTGAAAAGGATTTCCATCCGAGTTAAACCTGAATTGAAATCCAAGAAGGCAAAAGTAATTAGACCAGATCAATGCTGGTGAAGGACTGAAATTAGACTGATTCCAGACCACGCATCCGTTCTTTGATATATTCTTCAGGGGCCAATTTTCCACGAATTATTACACTTGTAATCTACAATCGCAGCTATTGTTTGCAACCTCAAAACAATATTCCAGTTACTCCCAGATGTGTAAACAGGATTCAACTGCAGTCTTCAACAAGTCACATTCTATTTTTCCAGGATTAGGCTACATTAAACAAGTCGTCCCCTACATCAAACCACCATCTTATGTCGATTTAACCCTTTCACATTCAGTAAAATCCTCTGGACAAAGTAAGATGATAAAGTTGTCACATAATAATTTACACACATTAAAGTATAATTTGGGTTTCCAGGAAATCCTAAAATGGCGCCAAAATATCTTCTTTTACGTTTTACAGAAAATCTATCCATACACAGAGTTTAAAGTTAGACTTTTAACTTTAAGTTACGGCGTAGTGGAAAGGATTTCGACAATTCAAACTTGAAAAACTAAACAGAACGTTTGAAGTCTTGCAGTAGCCAAAGTTGACATTGCCATTCTGCTATCCAGCTTATCACGTTGAAATTCAGGAAGTATGCCTTGAAGTCAATACCCCACTTTGTCCCGTTCCGTATCTTACAGAGAATGAATCGACAAACAGGGTTTACCGAAGAACGTATATTCAATCTGGTGGAGTATTATGGCAAAATTTGTCTGCTACTGAACAAGTACATCGAAAACTTGTTTATTTATTTATTTATTTATTTATTTATTTATTTATTTATTTATTTATTTATTTATTTATTTATTTATTTATT
>JBAHVQ010187052.1:0-15287 GCA_036872915.1 Nanipora kamurai | reverse complement strand
GTGCATGTTATGTTTCATCTTGTTTTAGTACTACTATTATTTCAATTTAGTTAACAAATTGTTTCTTTTATATATATTTTTTATTTTGTAAATAATACTCTTCAGAAATTGGAGGCAATAAAGATTTAAACTGACTGACTGACTTTCTTTTCCTCTGAACTTATACTTCTTAGACGAACAATTTCATTTGTTATTACAATTCTTCACATATATTATACAATTTCATTCAGTAACTATATGAAACTTTTTATTGATCTAAATATATGAACCCCAATAATCTTTGATTTATCGCTTTATATTAAGTTGAGCAAGCGAGAACGAAACTGGACCAAACTGGGACCAGCTTTTCTTTACGATATTTCATCCTCTTATGTATGAAGACTTGGTTCCTTTTTGTATTTCATTCAATTAGATAATGACAATCAGAAGTGGAAATATTATTTCGACTTTGCATTTCTTACTCCAATCTGGTTAATCACGATTACTTTACTTTCGTAATGTGTTACTTAAAGACAAAACAACTGTACGGTGGTTACTTCCGCTCATATATTCGCTTTCCTTACTTTCAACCATGTTATAGATAGCAGCGTTTCGTCGTTACTACTTCATGGACTACTGGAATCTTCTGGATCTTATTATTGTTATATTTTCTTTGGTCGACATTGTAATTGACTTAGCAACAAATGGAGCAACGGGAAGCTTTTCTCCTGCAATCCTAAGGGTAGCAAGAGTCTTTAGGATACTACGAATGGGTCGCCTTCTCAGATTATTAAAGGTAATGTATCCATGTGCTGCAAAGTATTGTAACAATATAAATCGTAATTTAATTAAGGAACACAGAGTGCAACGCAAAATTAGCAAAACAAATTCACACTGAAGTAACGTTGCAATTATTGAAGGAATGATTTACATAAATTTTGGAGTTGAGAAAAGTTGAGTAAAGAAAGTTAAAGGATATGTATGTGGTTTTTTTATCACGAAAAACTTAACAACAGGTAGCCCTCTAACGGCTGGGTATTTCGAAAGTGTTAATTTTAGAAATTTAACAATTTTTCTTGTTATAAATTAAAAATAAAATACTAATGTTTGTCTGGTAAACACAACGTTCTTTTGTAGCTAATTAAAATAAGTTCCTATTCTTTTCAAAATTTCCCACTTTGTGGCGAAATCAGCATCAAGCGTAATGAATGAAAGGCGGATTTGGTTAGTAAAGGGTAATGGATCTATGAGAGCGTTGGTATTTGGTGACTGTACATCAAACATTCATCAAATATTAATTTGCCTGTTCCTTAGATAGGATTTCATCCCTGTTGGTTATATCCTAAATTATTTGAAGACATATCCTGTAGATACAATTGAATGATATAAAAATGGGATGCTGCGTAGACAGTTGAAAGGTTGGTAGACTGCCGAATTTATGATAATGTGCTCTAACGTTTCGAGCTATGGCCCTTCGAGAGAGAGTGAAACGAGATCTAAACGAGGAATGGCGACTGGACTAGGTATTATACTAAATGGAAACATCTGAGAAAAGTTAACCAATGAAATGTGGGAAATAATAACAAATCAACGATCTAGCAACGACAAGGAAGTGATTTGCTATTTTTACTGCGATTAATAAACCGGCATGGGGAGAAACCGTCAGAGACCGAGAATAGAAATTTGCATTCGATATGAATGAAAACAAAACCAAGGGAAAATAGTGTATAAGCTAATGTTTTCATCCGCCCATAGTAGATGAAGACAAAAACTTATGAGATGTAGCTAAACATAAAGAACACATTCGTTGAGCCCATGGAGATGAATGGTTCGAAGCTTGAAAATGAAATGTTTTTCTCGTTTCTTGCGGCTATCATTGGCACCGGAGGTGAATAGATAGCGCTGTTGAAATGTCGTGCGACAGACCTGTCAACATTACTGTTCCTTCGGAACAAAGATGCTCGGCAAACCTGTCAGAGAGACGTCTGCCAGTTTCTCCGATATAGAGGTTGGAATATTTATTACATAATATGCACTAAATAATGTTGGAGGAGGTACATGTGCCATTATGCCGAACAATGAAATTACAAATGGTCCACAAATGAAGTGTTTTGAGTGAGAAATGGACATTTATTAACAGCGGGCTCGAGAACAAGAAAAAGCACCACCTTTGCAGCGATGACCGTGACGTCGAGACCAAGTCCTTGGAAATGAGATTCTTTTTTGCCCAAGGTGGCTATCTTTCTGATTTATGGAACACCGCTATCCAAAAATGTGTCCAATGTTTCTCGTTCGGATATGCTATATCGGATAAAACCACCTTCGGAGCAAATTTCTACAGAAAAGATTCCTTTACTCCTGATATTTCATCGATTGAACTACAAAATTAGAGATATCATCATCCAGAATTTCGATATCTTGAAAAATGTTCCTTGGGCATTGGTTATTTTCACCGATATTCCATTGATCTCTTTTCGGCGCAGTAGAAACATTTGAGTTTCCTTAGTACACAGTACTATGAAATATAATTCATCATTACCATCCGACACATTTTCTTGTTCTCGAGCTCGTTGTTACACATGTTATTTTCTCGCTCAAAACACCTCCATTTGTCGATCCAATTGTAATTTCATTGTTCGGAATAATTTCACGTGTACCTCTTCCAACATTATTTGTTGCATATTATGTAATAAATGTTGCAATCCCTATATCGGAGAAACTGGCAGACGTGTCTCTGACAGGTTTGCCGAGCATCTTCGTTCCGTATGGGAACAATGATGTTGATAAATCTGTCGCCCGGCATTTCAACAGCGCTAACGATTCTATTTCGGATATGAAAGTTTGAGTTTTCTCATCCACTTCCGGTGCCAATGATAGCCGCAAGAGACGAGAAAAGCGTCTCATTTTCAAGCTTGGAACCACACATCTCCATGGGCTCAATGAACGTGTTCTTTTTGTTTAGCTACCTTTCATAAGTTTTTGTTTTCATCTACCATGGGCGGATGGAAACTTTAGCTTGTACACTGTTTTCCCTTGGTTTTGTTTTCATTTTTATCGAACGCAAATTTCTGTTCCCCTGGGGCCTCTGAAGGTTTCTCCCCGTACCGGTTTACTAATCGCAGTAAAAATAGTAAATGACTTCCTTGTCATTACTAGATCGTTGATTTGTTATTTTTTGTTACATGTCATTGGTTTGCTTTTATCGGATGTTTCAATTTAGTATAATTATACCTAGTCCAGTCACCATTCCTGATTTAAAACTCTTGATCATAAATTCGGCTGCCCTCAAACCTTTGAAATTTTTGCACAATTGATGAATAGGCCTATCGGTCCAAGTGGATTCCTCTTATACAGCCTATTTCTGCGCTTGTCTTTCTTCTTATTATTATTGTTGAAGTTAGGTTTTAATGTCACTGTTACTGTTATTCTGATGGTTACTGTGTTAGTTATCATTTTTATTGCTGACTTGACTATGCCATCAGTAAAATTATAAATTCTAGCCCATGCCTTTAATTGGTCGCTTTTCATCGGCAATGATAGTCGATAAAGCTTTCATAATTGCAGTTATAATTGGCAATCAGTTAAAAGTAAAGAAAACCGACGAAAGAAAATTCTTAATTATCTGTGACTATCGCAGAAAATACTAAAGTAATATCCAGGAAAATAATATCCATGAAAAGTTCAAAAATTATTCATGAATATGCATGAACATTAAATGGCCACTTTTGGAATTTTAACAATCCATGAACCATGAATTCATGAACATTTAAATTCGTGAACACTACAAGAACTCATTCAGCAATGTTACAAATTTCTAGTAAATAATTCATGAAACATACTGTAGTTCATACAAATTAAAATTGAACACGTTTGTAAAGATATTAGGGGTTCACAAGCTATTAAAATGCCTTTAAACGGTACAATAATAAGATATTGAAATTTATGAACAAATTTCCAATGCAGCCAGGTAAATATTTAGACATGATTTTACGCTACTCTGCCTTAAAAAGTTTTTAACATAGCTTACAAAACTATCTTTCATGACCAAACGTTTTGACATTTTGACATACATTAAAACAATTCAGTAGATGGGTGGTGCTCCCGCATGCACTCAACTCGCAAGTTCTCGTAAAGACTGCAGTGCGTATGTTTACAGTACCACAGAAAATAGTCTTAAATAGACCAAAGCATGTCGTGAGGCCTGCATTTTCGAAAAAGAAAAGTTTTTTCCTGGCTGATTATGAGATATTCAATCATTTCCTCACACAGTGTTTAAGCGAGAAAAGAGTTTAGTACAAATTGGTGACAAGTAACTGGTTTTGACAGTCGTCCGACTGTCTAAAATTATCCGCATGCAATCTAAAGAACGAAATGAAACCCGCTTTTAAAGATTCCCCCTTGTCGCGTTCCCATTACCCAAAATATATGCAATAGAATAACCTAGAAACCGTGAACAACCGACGTTTTGTAGCAATCCAGAGAATCTGGTGGATATCACAAAATATAGTGGAAATCACAAAATCGTTTTTTAAGTGAGCCGGAAATTCCCTTGAGGTTTTGTCGTTATCACCCGGAAAATCATAATTCAGGAAAGTGTTAGCGTACAAAACTTATAAACGCCTTTGGAATTAAATAACCTCAATTCAAAAAGGGAAAAATATAATTCGTTAAGTATTTTCTAGTGCTAAAAATATAGATTTTGCGTTGTACCAGTTGGATTCCTTATTACAAAACCCTCAAATAATCATATATCCATGGTTTACATTTCTCGAATTTAATAAAAATTTGTGATATTTGGAAGATGTCGTATTTCGCCTTCACTGAAGACCCCCAACAAGATTAGCATATGTATTAGTCCACAATTTAGACTATAGACTGCCGAAGTTTTGAAGAGATGGGCACATGACGAAAGTCACAGAACGGTATTTTAAGTAAAATGGACATCTTGTAGTATGTTGGAAAAATGTGGTCACTAAAGCGAGGATTTCTGCTGATATAACAACGACCAAGAAAAATATTTTGTACTTTATTGTGGCAAAGCTCTCTATAGTTTGATATCTAGAAAGATATTTTAAAAAAGGGTTTTCATTTTCTCAAGCGAGGAAGTTTCAAGACCTTGAGTTTCCACCTACGATTTCGGTTCTTGTGAGGCGAGTAATCGGGAAAATCGGTTTTCTAAATTTTCACGAAATTTAAGTGGTCTATTGTTGAACAAACTACAATTTAATTACCCAGTAATACCTTCCTTTGGACCAAAATTGAGAGAAATCGAATTTTCTACTGTGGCCACAAAAATTTAATTTTGTTTGATATTTAGAGATATTCTCTGTTATGATGTATATTGAGATGCAGCAAAAGAGTCTTTGAATGGCTTCAAGTTTTAATGTAAAGTTCACTATTCAAGACCTGAAATTAGCGGCATCCAAATTAAATTACCACAAGAATGATATATGACAAAAATGTTTACTGACAATATATAAGTTAACATTTAATAGGTAATAAGTTTGTTCTAAAATTCATATTTCAATCATTTCGATGAGTTAGTTTAACAAACAGAAAAATACAACATATTAAGTTTCTGGCTTTCATCTGCATTAATCTGTACTGTTTACTATCCAAACTTTTAGTGAGTTTCTCCTGTGCTTAGTCACAGCAGACGAAGGAACTGTCTGGGGGTTTTGCACAGGCTCTCAAACAGGAGTAAATGTTGAAAACGATTGATGGATTAACTCTTTGACTAAAATTTGGTTCATCTGATTAATTAATTTGGCAGCCGTTTTGCTGTGGCTGTGGTGTCATCTGGGGTGTGATATCTTTTGCCCCTTGATGTGCCAATATATGACGGATGAATCACAACGGGGTTTTTTATCGGTTCCTAAAATTTCCAAATTTCTGAAATACATATTCTCTTTCACTTGTCAAGGAGTTGATCTTTTACTCTAACAAAGTGTTTGAATATAGAATCGGCTTTTGTGACGGTGTTTGGTTTGTCATAAAATGTTCTAATTCAATGTTAGAATACTTATTTTTTGGCTGTCCGGACTGAAAATATTATCATAAAAATCGAGTTGATTTTTTGTTATTAAAATTGGTTTAAATATATAGACTTATAAAAAAAATATAATCTAAGGTATAGTACCGGAAAATGAGAATGAGAAAATCTGAAAATGTGAAAATTGATTTTAATGAAATGATTGAAAATGCCGTTAAAGAGTTGAAGGGTAAGACTAAAAAAGAGAGGAAAATAATAGGAGCTCAAGAACTTGAAGAGGAAAAACGGTTTGAAAAAAGAAACGCTAAGTACTAAGGTAAGAAACAGCTTGCTGATATTGAGGATGAGAATACGAGATTTGCAGGTAATAGATGTAGGGTTAGACGAGTGGAGGATGTTAGACGAGTTGCGTTTGCATTTAGAGGGGCTGTTAGGTTGTACTCCGTTAGTAGTTTGAAAGGACAGGCTTTAGTGCCTGAAGTTGAGTTAGCAGGAACTAGGAGCAAGATAGAACAACTCTTTAGACCACCCAGAAACAGGGAGGGACAGATGTTTTGGTGGTTAATAAGAATATATCTCAGTAAGAAACATGGAAGGGAAATATGGCATGATAAGAATGGATTTTTTAAATCAGAGCAAAATACCTTGTTGAGACTTGGAGACACTGATTTAGCATTAAGTCAGTCATTTGATGAAATTGTGAGTAAAATTGATAAGACTCCAACTCAGTGATCTGGTTGGGTTACGGAAAATGTCAACAATCATCATCATAGTCTTAGCTTGATCAACGCATATATTTTTTTACTGACCCCTAAACAAATTATATATGACATAAGCTACCTAAGTAATTATTACGATAGTTAAGTTCTAATGACTATTATAACAACTTTCCTCAGATTAATCTTCTGTATGATCTTTGTCAACAATGGTCTGTGCCCGTACACACTGAAGATTTAATCCCAGGATGATTGAATGAGGTGTAATTCAAGTATCTGTCCGTATGTGTGGGTTTCCGGTGAACTGTGTGGCTCAAAGTTGCATCAGGCTTAATTGTAAGAAGAACGTACAGAAACGGGATATGTTTTGTTCTATTACTTCCATTGTGAGTTTGATGGAGGGATGGATACTGTTAAGATGGTCAAGAAAATTAGCCAATTCATCAAAGCCATGAAGCCAAGTACCTAATGTGTTATCCACGTAGCGCTTCCACATATCTGGCTTTAAAACTGCGGTCTCGAGAACCTTCTTCTCAAATTCTTTCATGAAAAGATTTGCTATAACAGGGGACAATGGCGATGCCATCGCTGCTCCAATCAAGTCGACTTTTCGAATTTTGTTTTTAGACAGGTTCCAATTTATGAAAAACGCTCTCAGTAAAAGTCAACGGGCGTCTGTGGGTAAAAGTGAGGAACTTCTTTAGCTTTGATATTTCGGGCATGATAAACACGAATTCACCGGTTCCTAATTCAGATTAACGAAATCTAGCACCTAATGCTCAGTTCAAAAATATCTAGTTTTGCGCATGCGCGGTTATTTTTACGTTCGCTTCCGTAATTTTCATTTGCATTTGAAGATAGTTATATAAATAGCAAACGGTTGTCAATTATGTCATTTAAATGAGCTAGTGTAAACAATGATGATGTGTGGAATAGGTATGTGAAGCTTGCGGAAGAATTGGCTACTGGAATTCCTCAATCGTTCATTAGTAGGAGAGATACATCAAAAGGAAAACTGGAAAGCAAAGTTGGTGCCATCTTTCAGTTTTTAAACACTACTGAAAGGCAAACACTGTTTATTCCGTTTAAGTTCCAATCAGGGAAAGTTTTTGAAACCACCGTTCAAACTAATGATGATTTAGTGGACGCCCTAAACATTCCAATATATCATCCGGAACATGAAGACGAGTTTCTTTCTCTTGTCCACGTAGCTCTGAAAATAAGAGGAGACATTGTTGCAAAAGATGGTCGCAAAAGATTGTCGGTGAGTGAAGGTGATGCCATAGGTTGTATACCAGAAAATCTTTATATGTTCCTCTATCTCTTAGATGGAGGTCAACGTCGTATTGAGAGTGACAGTTGGAAAGTGAAGAGAAGGCACGGAAAATGGTCATGAGTCTTGCTCAAGATTTGATTTACGGTATCAGCAAGGGAAAAAAATGGACATCCAAACACATTGGGCTGACAAGTACCCTTCACCAGGCTACAAGATCCAAAGATCTAGTAAATCTGTTTCACCAAGCAGGTCATTGCCTTAGTTTCAAGCAGCTACTGAAAATCGATAGTGCCTTAGCAAAGAATAAATTGGAGTCAATGGATCCCACGAGTGGTGCAGTCATACCAGAGAACTTCGTCCCGAATACATTTATTCACTTTACAACGGATATTTTTACAACATTGATATTCTGGACGAACCACTAGACGGGAAGAACACTTTCTATGCAACACAAATGGCTGCATATCAACGGAGTGACAACAGAAATCAGGATCCACTCGTTGCAATTGAGATATCTGCTGCTGAAACTTTAAAAGTTCCAGAAATCCTGCAAAATGTCGCTCGTGTTAGAATCAGCATTCTTTGTTTATCATCAAGAACGCGCGCAAAAAACCTGGATGGACAAGTTTCAACCAAGATCACTCCACCACCAACCCAACGGAAACATCTATCGGACAGATACCAATTATTCTCGCCCCTGCCTACGTATTTTGTACACTAAACACTGTCATCAGGCGATGTATGTTTGTGTCAAGACTCTGGACAAGCATACACTGTAATTACCGTAGACCAAGCACTGTTATGCAAGTTGATGGAACTCAAGTGAGAGATTCCAGAGTTTAACGAAAAGCTGATTGTACGATTGGGTGGTTTACACATCTCAATGAGTTTCCTCAAGGTAATTGGAAAACCTATGCCCAAAAGTGGATTGTATGAAACGTGGATCGAAAGTGGCTTGCTCGGAGAAGGAGCGGCGGAGTTAGTGTTTTCTGGCAAGGCTTATAGTAAAGCAATGCGAGCCCATAAGATAACTGTCCAACTGCCCGGACAATTTTGATGCCGAAAGTAATGTCATTCTTGCAAGAAAACAACAGAGAACTGCACAGTCAAATATCTTCGGTAATGAAGGATGACAACGAGATAGCTGCACTTGCTCCTATTATTCAAGAAGAGCAATACTGCAAAGCTTTGGCAGAATTTGTTACGGTAGAAAGCCAAAACGCGAATTTCAAGTTTTGCTGGTAGTATATCGAAATGTTTTCGACCTTGCTTTTGTTCACACGTGCCCAGAGAGAAGGGATTTGGGAGTTACACTTGCCGTCTTTCATGAAAATGATCCCTTTATTCGTGCGCTACGACCATTTCAACTACGCACGCTGGGGAATTGTCTATCTTGCAGAAATGAAGCAACTCCCAGATGAAGTCAAAGAAGAATTTGTAAAAGGCAACTTTGTTGTGAAATGTTCTTCCAACAAGTTTAAACAAGTTGATCCCGATCACGCGCAGGAATGGCTAAATAGAATGGGAAAAAGAGCTGGTGGAATTGTTTGCATAACGAGGTCAGTTTCGGCGCTAATGAGGTGGAGCTTCTGTTTCAATCTTCGATCGCACATGGCAAACAAGACTCACGAAATGTATGACATGCTGCCAGATAAATCAATTGCTAAGGAGACTACCCCAAGTAGATCTAAAATGGATGGTGAAGACGAACAAGCAATGCTTGATATCCTACAATGGTTCAAGGTGTTTTCCAGCGATGTTCCGAAATACACTTTGCAGAATATTGCAACCAGAGATTTGACAAGTGAAGAAATTCAGT
Source organism: Nanipora kamurai (assembly GCA_036872915.1). Taxonomy (NCBI): domain Eukaryota; kingdom Metazoa; phylum Cnidaria; class Anthozoa; order Scleralcyonacea; family Helioporidae; genus Nanipora; species Nanipora kamurai. The sequence continues at coordinate 5,505 of JBAHVQ010187052.1, read as the reverse complement.
GGTCTCTAATCAACGCAAGCAATTTTGGTCAAGAAGAAATGATAAAGTTTGTTCACGATCGCATTTTAATTCCGCCGGCCAGTGAAGAACCGCCTGTTGGAAACAAAATGCACCAACCTTCGAAAGCCTTTATGAAATCCCAAAGAAAGGCAACGAGAAACGGGAGAAAACTATGGTGAAAGCCGACAGAAATGCTCATGACTGGGTATCATAGTAGTCGTCAAGTCGACTTGGCCACTATATTGTCGCATGAATTGTTTCCTGTCCCACTTTCGCCTGCTGAAATGAATGTTTCATTGCGCACAGGCAATAAGTCAATTCTGATAGAAAAACTAGCTGAAGGACTTGACGGCTCATCAACCATTGATCTATTAGGAAAATCATCGTGTATGGTGATAGACGGCCAAGCATTAGTGATTTTGCTGGGTAAACCTAAAGACAGCGTAATCTTTGGTGATCTGTCAAACGCTTTCCTTCGAGCTGTTCTTCAAATTGGAAAGTTCTTCCAACGAATCGATGTCATTTTTGATCGGTATTGGGAACATTCTATAAAAGAAAGTCCTCGAAGGAGACGGAGCAAGAGAAGCAAGCCGATAAGTCGGGTAATCGATAATCGTGACGTCCCGCTGCCTAAGGATTGGTCAAATTTCATGGCCTTATCAGAAAATAAAGCTGACCTAACAAGATTCTTATCGGAGCAGCTAATCGCCAGAGCACCCGAGAGCAAAGGAATAGTCACCGCAGCTTGCTTCAGAGATGAATTGGAAGTGCTTTCATCGAGAGCCACAACTCATCTTTTGTACCTAAGTGCGAACCACGAAGAAGCTGACACTAGACTTGTTCTTCATGCCATGAATGCTACTAGCGAGGCTGTGGTAGTTTCCGCTTGGGATACGGATGTTCTAATAATTCTGGTGTCACATTTTCACCACATGCAGTGCAAAGAATTGTGGATGAGAGCGGGAACATCTAAGAAGCAAAAATACATTCCTGTACACGATATTGCATGCAACCTACCAACAAGTTGTTTACGAGCCCTCATTCCTTTCCATGCCCTTACAGGCTGTGATTCAACGTCCTACGTATCAGGTCATACAAAGGCATCCGCATGGAAAGTGTTCAAAGAACATCACGCTATTCTATAAAATTTGGGCGAAGATCATTTCGATGACGAAAATATCAAGAGTGCAGAGAAATTCATCAGTTATTTGTACAATGCAAGCAACGCAAGTTCCGTTAATGAAGCACGGCATCTTCCATTATTCGAAAAGGGAAAACCGGAGGCATTGCGCTCGGCGTAAAGCGAGCGCATTACCAATCAATGGTATGGAAGAAAGCACACGATCTTATGCAAGAGTTAGCTTCACCATCTGACTGGGGGTGGGAAACGACCGACACAGGACTGAAACCAGTTCTTATGACCGTAGAAGCAATTCCGGCTTCTTCACTAGAGATGATTTTTTGTAACTGTCACACCCAATGCAAAAGTCGGCGATGCAAGTGTAGATAGGCGAGACTGTTGTGTACAGCATTATGTAGATGTAAAGGTGGTGGTGATGAAGAACATTGCATGAATAAGAACTAAACCAAAATACAGTAGTTTAGTGATGTAATCACTTGCTCTATATCGTTCTCTTTATTAGGTAAGTACTGTTTCATATATACGAAGTTTGGAGTTATATTCTTGCAACGAAATCGTGCAAGTTAATAGCTGCTGATTGTTTCGTAAGCATGCAAATTTATATATGCCAAAGCAAATATATATTTTAAAATGTTGTGACTTAAACGTTTTACAGGGTAACATTTTCAGTAGATATGCAAATTGCCATAACGAACTCATTCTTAATCATATTCAATCTACAGGGTGTCCCAAAAAAGGCTACCTTTTCAAATTCAAATTAGATATAACTTGTTTTACTATTTGACTGCTTTTTTGTTTCATATGATTTGAAGTTATTCCAAATTTCCCCTGCGTATACGATCTTGTGTTTTTATGCACCATTTATTCGGAGAAGTTAGAGCTGTCATATTATTACGATAGGCTATGTCTAATTTGAATTTGAAAAAAAACCCACTTTTTTTGGGACACCCTGTGTAATTGAAAATATTGCTAATGGAGAACAAAGGTCAATTAAATGAAAGATTCACTATCTCACATATACCACAACAATAGACAACATGCAATTTCTGCGAATTAGTAGCGATCATTGTATATATGGAAATTTTGTGTTAAACTTTCCGAATTTCGCTTTGGAACGGACATATTCGTGTTCAGCGCACCTAAATTGCCCAGACAAGACCGGTTCCCAACTTTTACCCATAAATGCCGCTTGCAAGTCGTTTTTCGTGAATTGGAACCTGTCTATTTCCATTTAGTAACACCACAATGAACAACATAGGCAAAACTAAAGCTAATCACAAATATTACAGTAATCTTAATACATTAAACGTCTTTCAATACAGGTTCATATGTGAAATCTCGTTGGTTAATAGCAACAAAGCATGTTTACCTGTCTCTTGTTGCAAGTTGACGTTATGAAGTACCTTCTTTGTGCTTCTTAATTTTACAGGAATTGAGCAACATTTTTCAGTACGACTAGATGACTCATTTACACGAGAGTTGTTGTACAAGATTGTTCGAGTACACATGTTCCGTAAAAGCATTTTGAGATCGCCGACCAACTCGTTTCAAAATCGCTCGACACGCTTCAATGTAGGTCTACTGCTGTCGGCGTGTAAGATTTAAGCATGATATGCTTATTTAACTTCAAGACAGTTGACAACCACATTACCGATTAACAATTAAGCATATTTTAGTGAACACCTGCAACTCAGGTAGTGACCACAGGATCAGGCAAGGCTGAAGAATGAAGTTGCAATGGTACATGAAGATTAGCACGACTCATTTTGCAAAGCCTATATGGAGATATTGAGAAAGAATGACATCACGACACGAAAAACTAGAATAAACCAAAAAAACAAAAACTATAAAGAAACAGAGCCGAAATCTAAACTCGTGCTATCACAGGTAGCGTTATTAAAAATTAAACCAAAAGACTTTAAAGGGGTCTTTTCTCTTATTTCTGGTGGTCCTGGAAGAGAGAAGAATAAGTTATTTCTGTATTATTTTCAGTTAAGATGTCTTCCGATGTACTATAATTGCCACATAGTACCGTTCAAAGGCCAAGTAATTTTACAACATATTTCTCCTGCAATATGCATTATAGAAAGGAACTATTTCATAAAACAAAATCGAATGATGCATTTGCTCCAAGACTTATCACTGTTTTTCAGTCAAAGCAAATATAGTTTGCTACCCTTATCCAATGCATCATTGCCTGTTTCCAATTTAAACTGGTGGTAATTTCGAATCATAATTGGTGTGATCTTCAGTTTGATTCATTATTGTTTTCGAATAAATACCGCTTGTATCAACCAACGGATTTTTTGCATTACCCAACCAGGAACTTCTTCGTCTTCTACAAGGGCCGCGTATTTGTTGTAAATAACAGTGCGACATTAAACACACTCATTCAATAGGCGCTGTTACGCAAAGATGAGCCAATTGGCGCTTTTCTTTTGCATGAGCGGATAGCATTTTGGGATGGAAAATAAGTGTAAATAACTTATGCATTTGACACGGCACATGAAAAGTTTTAGCCAACGCCCGTACCAAATCCATTAGGTGCGGCGAAATCAATCAAACTTAAAGCGCCGAATCAAATTAAAAGCGTTCGTACCTAACTGATTTACCCGCCATACTTGTCATAAGCTTGATAATCGAAATTAGGTCCAACGCATAAAAATTATGCCATCTAAAACTGTCCTTATCAGAAAAACCATTGAGGCTTCTCTTTGATTCACTCGTTATTTTTTGACTTTTTGAATTTTAATAAATCGTTTTCCTTTTTTAAATTGCATTTTAGTCCCTTCTGCCTAAAATCATCGACGCAATTAACGACGTTATCAATCGGCAGCTAAGTTTTGGTTATGACGTTGGCAAAGGATTCGTCGTTGGAGAAGAGGAAGTTTTAAAACATGTTAACGATATGGTTGCCGATAAGAGAGTAGCTCGCGATCTGAAGACCCGCTTAGAAAAAAGTCGATTAGACGTCGTAAAGAGCCTAGGTGAGTATAATTGTTTTTAAATACGTAGAATTTTTAAAGATAAGATCGAAAATAAGGTAAGTAAAAGGACCAAATAAATAGTTATTCGAGACACAGATTCCCCCTGAACTCATATCTGTTGCATTAGAAAGGAAAATGCCAGAAACCTTTAAGAACACTGACTTTCTCCCCTTCAAAATCTTGTCATAAAAAGTCTTCAAAATTCGTCCAAAGCAATCATTCTTCCCGTTTATGATAATTAAATTTCGTTTATTAACCCTCACAAGCATAGGAGGTTTGTATTCTAAAAGAATTGACGGCTTCAGTATGCTACCTTTTAACACGAGAAATTTGACGATTTCTTCGATATCTTGGGACTACATCGTAGTTTGGGCTGTTAGAGAACCATCTTTGGGGAACATGTCGAGAAAAGTTTACGTTATAGTTACGTTAATGAGAAAAACAAGGCTTTAACTAGGTAACTGTAACTACAAACTCTTGTGATTGTTTAGTACCGCCTCTCTTGTTTAGTTTTATCATGCGTGATTGATCTGAACATAAGATCCTTATTTAAGGGATCTCATATTCAGAACGATCGCCCCTGATGAAGACACTAGACAGAAGTATCGAAACGCTGGGTCATGAACGGTAGTTTTGTAAGCTACGTTCGAAACTTTTATGCCAGAGTACCGTAAAACCATGTCTAAAGAAATATTTGATCATTGCCCTTCTCATTTGATTTAACCCCAATTTGCTTGACATATTTATCTTTAATTCTGTATCCTTGTTCAATATTTATATAAGTACTTACAAGAAACCACCTAGCTTTTTGTCCTCTCTACCCAAGTGCTTTTGTGTTAGTTCATAGATAAAAGTTCAAAATAATTTCTAGTCTCTTGTCCATTGGTTACCTACAATCTGTTGTGATTTGTATGCATGCTTTGAAGTGCATGGTTTGTCCCCGATATTAATAATAGAATACATCTACTATTTGTTTAAATAGATAGTTTGATATTTACAATGCATGCAATTGAATGCTTATAATATATGCAATTTAATATTTATAATATTTTCAATAATTTAATGTAGACACACAATTCTAAATCATGAAAAATTAAACTTACTATTGTACTGTTATTGTTTGTGTCATTTCTGATAAATTTGCTAATCCTGATAGAACACTACATAAATTCCGAAGAAATTTATATTCTAATATACTTATGTTCCACTAACAATATTGATATTCGCCAGGAAATTATTTCAAATAAAACTGCTTTGGACTTGAAAAGTTGGAAATTAATGCTACTCCGAGTTTTGTGAGCCCAAATGGTCAAGTAGAAAAATCTACCTGACCGCGGTGGGAATCGAACCCAACGACCTTCGGTGATCTAGTCCGAC
>JBAHVQ010187041.1:0-15291 GCA_036872915.1 Nanipora kamurai | reverse complement strand
AATGCACGATTAAGTGGGAAATTTTCAAACAGCTACCATCATGTAAAGCAGGATCTAGAAAATGCCGCCTATGCTTAAAAGAAATGAAGGGACGTAAAAAGAACATTTTAAACGATCAGAACTCTTTAGTGCATGCCGACATGTAACACAATACCATCTGTGAACCTGTATATCCTGTGAATAATTAAATGATCTGGCAGTTGCCAGATGATCGCCTGAGCGCGTGAAACTTAGAGTAGCGACAGCAAATTTCGTCTATCTTCACTTTCTATATGTATGTGTATATATCCACATTTAACCTACACTGCTGAAAGTCAACTGAAAAAAGTTGACTTGAGCGGGATTTGAACTCTCACCTTCGGGAATCCGGTCCGCCGCCCTACCTGTTGAGCTATCGAGTCTACAGGGATTGGAGGCGAGTTATCCAATTTAAGTGCACGAGAAGTTCTCGCGACAACTTAATGCTATCCACGAGGATGTGCAGTGTTTCAATTCTATTTCAGAATTATCCTCAGGGTAATATGAAACGATAAATTCACATTTAACGGTGTTAAAAAATTAAATGTGACTTTTAAAAAAATTAAATTATTAAATTAAAAAATTAAATTATTAAAAAATGAAATGTTAATAAATATGCATTTATGGTTTCATATTACCCTGAGGATGATTCTGAAATGTATATATATATTCAATTTATTCTACGATTGTTTACTTTAGTTTGATTTTAAAATAAATTAGTTCAAGATCTTGACGTCCACTGATTTATTCAGGTAGAGATTACAAACTAGTTAATAATATAGCAATTTTTGTAATATGTACATGTATACAGGTTTTGATATTTAATCGGTGAATTATTTCCATAATTTAGTTAGATTTCCTCCACTTTACAAATATAGTTGTCAGTGGGTCTCAAGTGTCTTGTTGTCATGCCATTGATGTAACTAAACAGAACATGCCTTTACATATTAGAAAAAACCCCAATATGTCTACAATTAATTGTCTTTCTCCTTCCATTATTGCTGCCCTGTCCCTTCTTTCACTGGAATTAGGTTCAAGAGACATGTCAAGTTTTTTTGATAAAGTTTCACCCTCGTCAGTGGAAATGTTGTTCAGTACCCTACATGCCAGTGTTGTTGTCTTCACTTGGTCGGCATCACTTTCACTTTTTCTCAGCAATACTCGCCAGCTTCCCTGCCGTTGGCCATAAGCTCCTTCGGTCACCATTCTCGCTCTACTTAACCTGTAGTTTTATGTTTCTCTGTTTCTGTGTCAGCACTGGATTTGTATAGGGTTTCATTAACCAAGATTGCAGTAGAAATGCTTCATCACCAAGAATGATTGGAGGAATGATAGTACTACCCACTTTTTGGCCAATGTTTGGAATTAAGTATTTTTCTGTTATATCTCGCCATAGTTCAGTTGAGTGGAAGATCACAGAATCATGAGAATTTCCAGGAAATCCACAACTTTCCCAAACAAATCTATACTTAGAGTCAACCATTGCCATCAAAACAACAGAATGAAAATTATTATAATTGTGGCATTTCTTCCATGCCTTCCATCAACTGATGGCAACCATCAACTGCTGCCCAGCAGAAAGGGAACTGCCACAGTTCCTCCATGTCCAATATCTTTCTCTCAAAGTCACTTCGTGTTCGAGGCATATGTCCTTGAACAGATTCTTGCCAGAGATTGTCGGCAATTGCTTCTGTCACGTCCTTTACAATTAAACAGACTGTTGCGACCCTCAATCCTACCATCTCTGGTATTGTGTAATAATCGTCTCTTCTAGCAAGGCGATATAAACAAATTCCAAGTCTGCATTCTGGCGATATTGGCTCTCTCCTTAATCGTGTCTCGTTGAAGAACATGCTTTATACGGTTAAGAATGAACGTAAATATACTCCTCGAGAATCGAAAGGTTCAGGTAAATCTTTTTTCAGAGTAAGTATTCCACAAGTGTCCACCTGCCACTGTTGCGTTGAAATCGACGACACGAACGTTGGATAACGGGCGTTTCATTGGAACACGATAAAAGTAAAAGAGTAGCCAAACACATGCTCAGCATCATACGTCTTCTGTACATGATATACGTTAGAACTGCTATCACCCGTTGTCTTCTATTACGACGGATAATACTTTTTCGTTCGTGATCTAGTGAACGTTCGTCAAGGTCGTTATCTCGGAAAAACGATTTCTTACAAGGGAATCGAATGCCCAACGTTCTGATGACCGGTGAGACGCTCTAATTATTGAGCTACCACGACTCAGGTGGTGAGCTAGGGTGCAGGTTCGTCATATGTACTGCCTAAGCGGAAATCACGATATGATAGGAGAGCTTGTATGATGGTCAACCCGCCATCTTGAATTTTACGCGCGAATGCATCCCCCAGCTGGTGCGGCACCATTAAGTTCGACGTGTAAATCAACAGCCGCTCTGGACCTACTACTATTAGATTCCGCGCATGAGAAGAGCGGTGTCTAAACCGGCCCTTATTAATTCGTTATAGTTTTAACCCTTTCCTGCTGGATCTCTCTATGTATATAAGGGATCTATATAAGGGCGTTATATAGAGCCCAGGTGTCCCGTTCCCTGCCTAACCAAGTTTTTGACTCCTATCGCGCGGTACCACCAGAACCAGAAGCATACGAATAACCCACCATGCCTTGAAATATGAGACTGCACGGAATACAGGAAACGTGTTCGAATGTCGGTCTTGTAAAAATTACGAAATGGCAACCATTCTAGAAACTAGTTCTTCTTCGAATCACCGTACTGCACAAACATTAAAACAGAAAGTCTTCGGAGCCTGTCTCTGAATGACGTATATTAATTTTTTATTTAACTCCGTTTGGCCTTATTCGCTCCACCCTTAACCTTAAAACCGGACATTTCTTATTTTGAATATGCAATGGTGCGGACAATTGCTTTTGAAGATCCAAAAAAAACAAAAAGGATTGAAAAAAACCTGGAGAAGGTGTAACATTTTTCTCATTTTTCTTTTTCTGTAGGTTTACACCGATATCAAAGTTATCCCGATTCTTAAAGATGACGTCACACTTAACGCCTATGTTATGGATTTCTTCAAGCATGGGAACGTCAAAGCGTTAGTTTCAGAAAATGGATTGATGCGTGGTGAAGTTTTTCAATTGCTGAAGGATTTTCTCTTGGTTATTAAGTCTATTCACGTTTCTCTATCAGAGTTGGCACCCGCTAACGGAGATGAGGTTTTATTAGGTTTTAGTCAGCTGATCGAGGAATACACGAGCGTGTTTAACAAGGCATTCAACGTTCGTGACTTGATCTAGTAGAATTATATCTAAACAATATTGTAAAGTCCATAACCGTATGAGAGAGACTTCGCTTTATTGAGAATATGTTTACACAAGCGGAGACGTTTCCAAAATTAGCGGTGAATATTTTACGTTTTGTTTGCAGATTTTTTTTCCCGTTTAGACACAAAAGAAGGATCTTCGATCAAACCCGTAGAGAACAGGGATCGCAACGGTAACTGCTCCATCCTGAGCTCACGAGACCCACTCGCAGGCCTAATTTGGTTATCTCTTCATGATTCGCGCGCCATTAACCAGAATAATATCAAGTTTACGATTACATTCTCAGTGTCGATTTAAAAGCAACAGTAGCAACGGTAGTTAATATTGGTGTCCATTTGATCATTACAGTCCAACAGTCTTTTCAATCCCTGGACTGTGACCTGCACGGATTTCCAACATCATCGAAATTGCTACAGTCGTTACCATCACTGGGATCAAGATAGCTTGTGTCCATTTAACTCCTTTCTGTCCTTATAGGTCATCAGTGATCTATGCAGACTTCAGTATTTAACTCTGGCTAACGCTTGACGATTTTACTCGTCCAGGGGAAAGTCATCGGACAGGAAAGAGTTAATTGCTGGGATTGGTGGTGTGTCTACTGAGGGAAAACGTAATACGCTTATTTAATCTTCAGGATCGCCAACGTACATGGCAGTATTAGCGATCAAATGGACACCTATATCATCTCATTTAATAAAAATACAATTCCGAAAGTTACCTTAGTATCACTGGCAATTAATCTGCTTTATCCGACGCATCGTTTAGAATGAACATGCATTTGGAAAGTTCTTATCCTGCCCTGCGATCTTGCGTACATCTTTGAAGGATTTTTTTATTCAGACGGTTTTTGAAATTCATTTTCGAATTTCATTGAAGAACCTCTGTCTTGTTTATACTTTTTGTTATTTAAAAAAAATATTCATGGTCCTATACCCAAAACGTCTGACACGAAGAATGGTTTGAAAGCCTCAGATTTACCCGACAAAGAATATTCTGGACGAACCTCTGCATAAAGTGCGCGAATCATGAAATATTACTATTTTAGTCAATTCTTCATTGGAGCGGAAAAATAAGGGGAACCACATATACAATATAAAGAAGTAGAAATAGTTATCACTGATAAAAACATTCCCTTTGAGAAGATGTGTATTGATCGATCATTTTTAGGCACCAGTTACACTATAACGGATTGCTTGCGTACGGGATTACTGTTCGTATCGGATGGGAGTTTCGGTTACCCAACTACACAGTGATCCGGTACATAACACTCTGAGAATCCGGAACGGAAATCAATCCGTTATGAAGGTGTTACATGTACTCCAATAAGTACACCTTCTGTATTGTTGTAAACACGATAATCCGATACCCTTCCATCCGCTTCAAACGTCAATTGTTGCGCCGTATTTCCACGAACTGGCAGCTATCGGCAAAATTAAAGCAGCTTTCATGCGCATTTGACCGAAGCGGAGTGGTGTAGTGTAACTGCGAACTGAAATGCTCTGTTTTGGAATCGGATTGAGTGAAGACCGGCAATCCAATATGAAAAGCAATCCGGTTTTTGGTTATTGTGTAACTAAGGCCATATACCGTAATTTCTCTGTCAAGCTCCCAGGGGTATTAATGGAGAAGAGGGATTATTTCAAATAAATACAAAAAAAAATCGGTTTGTGTGTTTGAATCTTTTTCATTAACCGACGTAGCATTTCGAATAAGAATAAAATATCTTTAAAATGAAAAAAATATACTTCATGTTTCATTATTTCAAAACTTTATTTTGTATGGGGAGTGGACCAAATTTTTTCTGCTTCCGCAAAGGGGGGCTTAAAATAGAGAGGGGATTAAATAGAGAAATTACATGAGAGAAATGACAGTGACTGAATATGACAATCTTGAGACAATATAGTCTATGGGCGAACAAGTATAAGACCACTCACTCTTGGACTGGGTCTTTCAAACTAGTTTTACGAAATAGGAGTCAACAAAACTGTACAATAATGTCCACAAGGAATCTTTGGCGCAAGTCAGTTATGAATGTAGCTTTGACAACTGCGTTATTTTCATACCTATGATGTTTCATTCACTTCGATCGGTGGAACTAAATTCATTAGATAAAGATAAATCTACACTGCCCGTAGAACGCGTTAATCGCATGTTTCTTTCCACAATTCAACTGTTCTATTCTACTTGGTGTATCTTCATGACACGAAAATAAAGCAAAACTACCATTAATAGAAAACGAAGCGACAACAGTAAGCCATCTTTTCGTGCTCTTGAATTCTTGTGATTCTAAATACACCAGTTAGGATAACTGCTGAGGAAGAAAAGATGCAAAACAGCGCCACTTTGAGTGGACCCAGGGGACAAAGTTGATTGACACAAACTACAACTGCAGTCTCAGATGGAGCAAATTTTATTTTTGAGAAGGAGGATAGACTATTTTTCCTTTGCATAAACTTCTTCTTTCATTCTCACTTCAGCCAAGAATTATTTTTTGCCTGTATGTTCAGCTACATTTTTTCATTTGCTTCCTGGACATTTACTGAGCATGACTCAATCGAGGTTATTTTCTTTGGGTAGCTGTGCTTGATTTTTTTAACTCAGCAACTATGGATTATGCACAAACAGTAAAAAAGGAAGAAAGTTTATAAACTACCTAGTCAAAGTTAATTTAAGGCGACATTGTCACCTTGCCGTCGAACACAGAGTGTCAACGCCGGAAAGTCAGCATTTGCGAAGGATATATAACGGAACTGTGGACGAAATCACGCTTTCTCCTGCAATTTTCAATTTGTAAACTTTAAATGATTGGTATAAAACAAATAAACAAGATAGACCTGAAACATCATGCCCTTATTGAATCGGATGGCAAAATACGTTCAATGAAGAAGGCAATTGTTTCTTCATTTTCCGACTTCGATGAGGGTAAAGTTCTTTGAATTTTAAGGTTTTGCGTTGTTGATTGTAGTTGTTCGGTTCCTGTTGCCATTTTGGCATAGTTTTAAAAAAACCAAAAACACGCTGTTTCGAAAATAGAGAGAGTTTCGTGGTTGAAAAATATCACAAGCAAAGCTACCCAAAGGGAACAAAAATCGAACAAGGCTTGTTCACTGAAAGTTCAGAAAGCAAATAAAAAAAATACTGATGATACAGGTAAAAAAAAAATCCTGGCGCAAAGTTAGGATGAAAACATAAATTCATTTAACGAAAAATTCCCATCACTCCCCAAAAAATTCGATGCTGCGACTGGAGTTACCGTTTGTATCAATTTTACCGTATCGGTCACAAGCTATGATTTTTAAAGAGTTTATCCCCGTCGGACGTTTGCTTTCCAGCCGTGAACAGTGGCGTACATAGTTTTTTTCCCAAATTATAGCTAATCATATGCTGTTATAAGCCTAAAATCCACTTTGCAATCAAAGAGTTTGACCGACGTATGTTGAGAATTTAGACAGTGATAATATAAGAAAATAATCTCTATTTTGACAAAACATAATTGAATTATTACCTCAAATTTTCCGTCAGAAATGTCCCGGGGCAATTGCCACCACCCTCCCACATAAATACGCTATTGGCCGTGGATTAGTGATGTTTTTGACCTAAAGCTATTGATAATCGCTTCCCAGAATTTGACAATTGGATAGAAAGCAAATGTATTGGTAAATATTCCAAACGAATTCTTGTCATGATACAATTCTGCTTCTTCGGTGTAAGATTTCAAATCGTTCAAAAGCCGTCAGTTAAAAGCGTGTGCTTTGTCGAGTTCTTCAGTGTTCTTCATAAACAATCTTCACCTATAATCAATTTAATATGCTTTAAAATTATGTAGACAAAAGTGGCATTGGAAAAAATTGGACCAATAGCCATGCAGTTTGGCTTAAGGTCCTCATTAATGTGGGACGTTTGTTAATCAGGGTTGTGTGAAATTGACAAAAATGGGTGTTGTTATGAGTCGACAAACTACTTTATGCGAGTTCTCTTGCAGCATGTAGACAAGCTGTATGGGATTTAACAGCTGGATAGGGTCCTATTTGGACTTCAGCATGCTTGAGATCACGAGAACTTTCGAATGTCTGTCCTCAAAAGTCTTGAAAATATCTGGTTGGGGTGGCCATCAACATTTGCAAAGAAATCGAGTGCGCTACAAAGTATACAATAAACTAAACTTTAGAGGACCAACGAACGTTCTTCATGCTAGTTTCCTCAGAAATACAATTTCTGAGCCCTAGACGGAAATCGAACCCGCAACCTTGTGATGACCAGTGAGACGCTCTAACCATTAAGCTAACGAGGCTCAGATGGTAAGCTAAGGTGCTGGTTCGTCAAATGTACTGCCTAACCGAAAGTCAGGATATGACAATGATGGAAGTACTAAATGCTGAACACTGTCTGGTTCATGTGGAAGCTTGGTATATATCAGAAGACCAACGAGCGTTCATCAAGCTCATTTCCTCACAAAAACTATTTCTTGGCACTAGGCGGCATCGAAACCGCCACCTCCTAATGACCAGTGAGACGCTCTAACCATTGAGCTACCACGGCTCAGATGGTGAGCTAAGATGCAGGTTCATCATGTGTGTGTGTTGCCTATACGAAACCCACGATATGATAGTAATAGGAAGACCTAGATGTTACTGCTCAGAAATCGTTTTTCGAGTGAGTAAGCTACCAAAGTTGCTCCATATAATCTTGGATAGATTGGTTATATTGGTTATTAAGCTCGTATGTATGAGATTGCCGTTTGATACTTTTAAAGTCTAAGAAAATCTTGCTGATCAAACTGTAAAACTCCATGAACTCTGGACGGGACTCTAACTACCAACCAGTACAGACAGATAAATACGTTTAATTAAAAAACACGTTGTAGCTATAAAGTTGAATTGCGTGTTAAAAATGTATAAAATTACAATTAGAATACAATTAGGAATTACAAGTAATTACATTGACCATAAATTGCATAGTTGAAAAGTTTAATGCACAGGCTGGAAAAAAGATTTACTTAACTCTCAGATTTGTTTAGTTTCAAGAATAATAAAATCTCTTTTGTTTCTGGCAGGATAAGTGTAGACATTAGCTTCTGGGAGGAGATCATGCAGTCTACAACTCGGATTTTTAATAATACTGTTCAGACGCGGAAGAAGTGGGGGCAAGGGGGCGATTGCCACCACTTTTGAGAGTAGGGGCGAACTTATGTATTTGCCCCTTTTTCCCACGATGTACGTTTAAGACCATTTTTTGCAAATTTTATGCGCTCTATAATACTTCTCAAAATTAAAGCAAGTGTGATTCTATCTGGTTCTGTGAACAATCCTGTTAAACTTTTTTTTTGTTAAAAATACCTTATAGAAATGGTATTCTATGGCTACATATCAGTGGAGTTTTGCTTTGAATTTTTGAGTTTTCGGGTTTTGATTGTAGTCGTTTAACTCCTGTTGCTATTTTGGCATAGTTTTTCAACGACAAGTTGTTACTTCTTTCAAAAAAAGAGAGAGTTTCATGAGGTTGGCCGGTTCGAATCCCGTCAGGAGCACAGAGCTTTTCTGAGTCCATAGCGTTTTACAATTTGGTCAGTAAGATTTTCTAAGACTTTAAGAAAAAATTATACAAATATACATCGCCATTTGAGCAATTCTGTTGTAAAGAAATCGAATCTAGCTCCAAATTCAATCGTAATCTGGAGCTGCGAATCTGAAGCCAACTGCCAGATGGTCGCTTCGAGTTTTTTTTCAATATCTACCGCTGAATCAAGCAAAATGTCCGTGGGCACTGGCGGAAAAAACCGCAGAAATTGTAGTCTCTAAAGACTAAACAAGTTTGAAAGTTGCAAAGTTTATTCATATATTACCAAGGGTAGTTGTTGTCTTTTTAACCGAAACGTGCCTTTTTGGGCAGTATTTGCATCTCGATTATCATCTGTTCTTTCGAGTTTTCTATGGGCTCATCTTGTCCTGTGAAGATTCATTTCACTTCGAAATTGAAGAACTGCTTTGTAAACGTCTCCACCCTGTTGGAACAGGAATGGAATAGCATTTGGAAAGTAAGTTGGACACGTTTGCATTGTTTCTTGTATCATAGTAAGCTAGACATTCAAGTAGCTCAAAGACTGGCATGTAAGTAGGGTGGTACGTAGCCATTTTTGAACGACGTGTATAATGTGCCTAAAAGGTTAGGGACATGGATGTTATGTGTTATACCATAATTCGCAGATTATAAGCTGCAGTAACATTTTTCTTTTGCCAATTTTCGAGAAAAATTCACAGATAAGCCGCACTGGATTATAAGCCACATTGTTATCGCTATAGCAAACAATGCTAATTGATGACGCAACATATTTTTAATATTAAAATATAGAAAACTTCACTTATATAATTTAACACTTTCAACAAACTTATTACACTAAGAAAGTCATAATGTTATATACTTATTTACAATAAGTCCTCTTGACAAGTCCACAAAAATCTTGATCTTACTGTTCTTGAATGAAACAAGGAGGCAACTTCGCTTGGAATTGAATGCATCTATCACTGTTCTTGTATTCATCACTGCTTTGAGTGCTTTGGTCATGAGGTAATTCAAGCAAAACGTCTGCCTTGTAGTAGCCACTTAACCCATTGTTTGTCACATTCAACCTGTCTTTGCACAGGTCTGCCTACTGCTCAGCCATTCACAATTAGACTTGTTTTATCTGATCTGCTGGATTAGCTAATGCCATCTCACATTTTAGAGAGTGAAAGAAAACTTTTTCTAGTACCTGTAAAATTTTATATTTATTCATATATAAGCTGCCCCAAATTATAAGCTGCATGATATTTAATTTTTGAAAAAAGTTGCAGCTTATAATCATGATATATTATTTGAAAAATTCTTCAAAATAGACAGCAGTGAGTTGGCACACAGCCGGCAGTTTTCTGCTGGCTGCTGGCTTCTGTTGGAAACCCTGAAACTTGCAGAATCTACTTACATTGCAAATGAGCAAACGTAATCCAACCATTTTAATCTTACTTTCAGTTTACTATGCTATATTATGGCATTCTGATTTATTATTACCTTCTTGATGATTTTGGCTCCCCTTCATCATTATGGTACCCCCTGGAAACTGTCATTGCAGGGCTGTGGCCCCTGACCAGGATGCAACTGCTTTGTAGGACAAACTTTACAATGATCTGTCATCATTACAAATCACAAAATATTTGAATATTCTTTTAGTGCCAGCAAAGTATTGTATATGCAGAACTTATACTGAAATTGCAAAGTTGTTCAGATTATTGTGATTGCATCTGAGGTTTTCCAGGATATTGATTATCGAAGCTAATTCTTGAAAAATCTGACTGCAGTAAATATGGCTGATGGTCAACAATTGCTTTACTCACTGGAAATGTAAAGAAAGTTCTGAAGTTTATAATGCCACTTTTTATGACCATCTGCTGTTTGCTACCTCTTTTTCTGTTATGAATAATTTGTACTGTAGTTACAATGTGGTCTGGAATGAGTGACCGCTTGTCAAAAGCAACCAGCAATCCCTTTTTTAGTGTCCCAAACGTGAAATTTACCTGTCATAAGTGACCATCTCAATTTAAAATTGCCACAGTTTCAGCAAGTTAAACAGAATGGGTGCTTGTTTTTTTTTAAAGTAAACATGCAGTTTAAAATTGTGCTGGGAAGCATGGCAGCAGTTACAAGTGAACTCAACAAACTATTACCTTTACCATCATAATTATGTTCAGTGTTCAAAAATTATGTAACATTCACCAAGTCAATTCTTTTTCTTCCTATGATATCACATTAACAGGATCATGTTTTGCTATGCTTTGTTGCTATTTGCCTTCTGTATGTCACTGGTAATGTGGTTGCACATTAGCATTTAAGTGTTAGCATTTGATTGAGCAATATCTGTGGAAACTGTTCCTCCATCACAGCAGAAATCATTTTAAAAGTTTTTCACTGTTTTTTTTGAAAGTCTTTATTCTTTATTCAGAAATATTGGTGTTAATAACATTGGTTTTTAGTAGAATAGAGCAGACTTTTAGTTTAGTAGTGCATACTGAATTTAGCCATAGATATAACAGCCTCTTCCAAAAATGGCTGCCATGACATCATATCTGTAACTGTTACTTACAACCACTTTTATCTGGCAACAACTGTCGAAACTGAGGTGAAACTGTCTGTGTGAAACTCAGGTTCTACTGTAATAACCCTCAGCACTGTCTCAACATGGTCAGTCATCACATGTTACCATGCTCTGTTTGATAATAAAACCATGGCTAGTGTTTTTATGCCAACAGCAATGATTAGTGTCCAACCTATGGCTAAGCAAAAGTTGGCCAATTGATTCAAGTTCTGTCTTCCTGTATTGAAATATTAAACACATATTAGTGTGTATGTGGGAAGTTGGTGTTATTACAGATGCAATAACACCAAACCTCAGAAAAAAAGTTGTTACTAGAAGACAAAGCACAAACATCTTGTCCAAATGAATCAAGAGTCTCTGAAGTCCAAACCAGTAGTAAAGGCTGGTAAAAGTTTTGCTTATGGTTCAGCTGCATTAATAAAATATTAAGGTTTTTTTTCCAATTTTCACCAACATTTTCACCAATGTGGCCCATCACCTGCAACATGTGTATAACCTGGAGAAAGTAGATACAGAATTAACCAAAGATGCATAAAATAATTAAGAGTTGAAAAATCTCAGAAGTACAGTACAACTAAACAAAGCATTTTTTTTAGAAATTAAATATAAATACTGTAGGCATTGTTTACTCTCTTTAGTGTATGAGGATACTGGATAATTTGAAGAGTAAATGAGATGTATTGTACTTGTAAGTTGATGTTTGACTCAAGTATGTCAATTGTTCCTGGAAGAGTGTGGGTGTGTCTGCAATATGACATGGTTAACTTGACATGATGCCCTAGTACAATAGTTGATTTTATCAAACCCTTCTGTTGGGAGGGACAAAGTGTTTGGCATTTTATCCCCTACCTCTCCTCATGATGTGATATAATAAATTGCTACAGCAACCAACAGTACTGTACCAAAGCCATGCACTTATTTAGTGTCTTGGACAACACAGCCGGTTATTTTGTATCTGAGTTGTATCAACAATGAATCCATGCCAAAACCCCCACATGACAAAACCCCCACATGACAAAACCCCCAACGACAATCACCCCGGTGACAAAAACCCCAGCGACAATAACCCAGCAACAAAAGGCCCAAATCACTAAATGCCAACAAAACCCCCACATGCCCACAAAGATACTACAAGTATCTTTCGCCCTTTCCTTATTTTCATGACAGCAGTGCTGAAACAAGAAACTGAATTATCATATTTGCTACTGAGGATGGTCTTCGTCATTTGGCTGGCTCTAATACATGGTTTATGGACAGAACATTCTCATCTGCACCCGTATTATTTGAGCAAATATTCCTCATTCATGCTCCTCTTGGCAATTCTGCAGTGAGCTATGTATATGCTTTTCTTCCTGGTAAAAGTCAAGAGATCTACGAAGAAGTTCTGACCTCAGTTCTTGATAAAGGACTAAATTTTGATCCAACATGACAGTAACCAATGTTGAGCAAGCCATTATAAATGCTGAGCTACAAACAAGCTTGGTCTGCAAGTCACTACGAGAGCCTGTTTCTACCACTTAACCCAGAGTATGTGGAGAAAATTCCAAAACCTTGGACTAACCAATCTTTACTGAGAAATGATGAAACCAAGCATTTCTATGGGATGCTCGACAGACTGGCATTCCTTCCTCTTGACAAAGTTTCCGATGGCTTGATGTTGCTTAGCAACAATTGCCCTGCTCAACTACACCCACTTTTGGACTACTTCGATGCCACATATGTTAATGGAACAGTACGGTGTTGGCAACGAATCCCACCATTATTTCCACCCAAGAAGTGGAATGTATACGAGACGACAATTGCCGATGAAGATAGAATGAACAACCTTTGTGAGAGCTGGAATCGTGCATTTCGGAACAGTATCCTTTCATAACCCTAATACCTTTAATTAAACAGTATTTCTATAGTAATTTTTCATGACTCTAACTTACTTAAGTAAACAGTATTTCTACTAAATAATATCATGTTAAGTTTGTTCTGGTAAATAAAATTAAAACTTGATGAACAGAAATTGTGGGGCTTTTGTCTGGCTTCCTTAAATCGGGGTTTTTGTTGTCGGGGTTATTGTCGCTGGGATTTTTGTCACCGGGTGATTGTCATTGGGGTTTTTGTCATGTGGGGGTTTTGTCGGGAACCCATCAACAATAAGCTTGTCATAAAACTTCTTTCATATGTTTTCTGATCTCCAGTCCACAGCTTTTAGGACAGCATCCACGAGAATGTATGCATCTTTCATTCTTACTTTCATACAGTGCTGCTGCAGCTCTGGTGCTATGTGCTGTAAACGAGGAATCGTCAATTCCATAACTTCACGGCCCACTGTGAGCTGGTGTCCCTTGATATTTTAAAGTGTGGTTTTATGATGCTACTGAATAGTTCCTGCTATTCCATCTATACACTGTATATGTAATTTGATCCACTGCTTGGTGTTTAGTAGGTTGTATTTGTTTCTGCATCTGTATTTCCAGGGACACCATGACAACTTCTGTTACTCCTGCAGAAAGCCAAATTTTTGATGGATGCCCAGAGATTGGACAAACAGTCAAAAGCACTTTCTTTTTCAATGGATGAGTGTCTGCAGTGGCAGTGTTGAAGCAGGTTGGTTGTTGGAAGTAAGGTCTTTGGTTAGTTCTGTAGTATCTGAAAAAACTGGAGTAGATGTGCCTGTGTTGGTCCAAAGGGGACTAAAAGTATGCCAATGACCTTGCCTTCAGGAGCCTTTTACAGTACAATATAAGACAAAACATAATCCAAAAATAAACATCTTGTGAATAACTCAAGATATGAGCTTAAAAACAAGACACGAGTGTATCACTACACTTGTGTCTTGTTTTTAAGCTCCTATCTTGAGTTATTCTCAAGATCTTTATTTTTGGATTATTTTTGTCTTATATTTTTTCAAATTGTCGGCTGGCAATGGATTTTACAGTGCAAGTATCCTGGAAGTTAGCTAAATGGTAGGAAATCATAGAATGTGCAAGTTTTCAAGTTGATTGAGAAGGAATCTACATGTTTATGACCTTGGTTTGGTTTGGAAGATCAGTATTTGCCTAGTTCATTGTTAAGCTTTGCTACAATCTGTTCATTATTCAGGTTTGGAGGCTGGATAGCTGTTTCAGAAACTCTTGTTTCTCTCTGCGTCTGAGAATTGCCTTAATTCCTCATCTGCCCCTAAATTGTCAGGAGTGTGCACAGTGAATAGCCAAGTTGTCCGATTAATGCACTATTCCCACATCTCAAGTGTCAAGGCATTCATTTCAGAGGACTTAGACTCTCCCACCATGGGATGGTGTACACATCTCGTGAAATGCTTATGATATGTTATATTAAAGTTAAATTCTTCGAAGGCAGTGTTGAACATGGCATAAGAAGGCAGACGGGTTAGGGAACTGCCAAAAACATACTGTGACGTAGAATTGCCCTACGATGAAGAATCTGCGCTCGAAATGTCAGTTATTATTATTATGAACAATATTTTAACACAGCACAATTTCACCTAATAAAATAATTATTTACACAGTATAAGAAAAAAAAAGAAAAAAGTTGATCTTCCAACCGGCCGTGCTCACACTGATAAAAATAAAAAATACATTACTTACAAGAAAATCATTTAGAATAGGTAGAAACAAGGACAGGATTACTTGACGTTAATTCGTTTGTATTAAGTTAGACTTAAAATTAGCAATAGTTGTGTATGGTCGTGTACGTCACTAACATTCGTAAACATATCACACAAGTAATCAGGAACTAATCTATTTTTTACCTTATACATAAAATTTGAAAGTTGTTGCATTCTTCTTTTTTCGAGGTTCGGAAGTCCTAGCTTATTT
>JBAHVQ010187020.1:16562-27921 GCA_036872915.1 Nanipora kamurai | reverse complement strand
CCATTTGCATTGATCAGCATACTGTTCTTTGTCTATTTGTAATCCAGACTAATGTCAGCGTCCTACAATCTGACGGCATTTGCCGTTCTCCATAGC
This sequence comes from Nanipora kamurai, assembly GCA_036872915.1. Taxonomy (NCBI): domain Eukaryota; kingdom Metazoa; phylum Cnidaria; class Anthozoa; order Scleralcyonacea; family Helioporidae; genus Nanipora; species Nanipora kamurai. The sequence goes on along the minus strand of JBAHVQ010187020.1, from coordinate 27,825 downwards.
GATCTCATTAGTATACCAGGACGCAGACAGTCTAGAAGTTACTATACGCGTTTTCAAAGGTGCGTAAGAGTCAACAACTTCGCGGAGTTCACTGTCGTATTGATTACATCAGTCATCCGCGTTGCATGCTGGTGAGGAGAAAAGCGAGGAACCAATGACATCATTTTAAAAAGCAATGGGATCAACACGACCAAGTTTACGGTATTGCTTTTCACGTCTTGGAGGATGAGGTCTAAAAAGTGACAATTATATATGGATAGCTGTGTGAGCGGACAAGTGAGGATTTATGGTTGACCAACTTTGAATGGAATCTTCGCATGCTCTAGCGATCACCAAATGTAGTGTGTGGTTATCTGTGTGAGTAGGGCCAGAAACATGTTGCACTAAATTGTGATAGTCTAGTAGATCCAAAAATTTAGAAGTTTGTCGATTAGAACAACCATCGATGTGGAAGTTAAAGTCTTCCAATAGTACACGACTGCCAGCAGATACTGCCAGCTGTTCTAGAAGGTAAGAAAATTCTTTGAAAAACATAGTAGCAATAAGCCCGATTTTCATAGATGGAGGAGGTCGATAAAGTGCACCAATACTTAGAACACTAGTAGGCGATCTGAGAAAAGTTTCCATATATTTGAATGAAGAATAACGGAGTACGTTTTGTTTCTCAATTTTGTAGCATTTATGGTGTAGTAGGCCAAAGCCACCTCCTTGGCTATCTTTACTCGGAACATGCATAAATGCATACCGCTAAGGATTAAGTTCATTTATTGAGATTTCAGATTGATTGCTCCAATTCAACCAAGTTTCAGTTATCGCCAAAATGTCTACCCCATGCTCCACTACGTAGTCTTTTAGATACATGGCCTTGTTATTTAAGGAGCAAGTACTAAATAAAGTAATGTGCAATAGATTAGAATCCGTAGTTTGAAGACAATTCTTATTAAGCTCAATATTTACAAGATTATTGAAATTAGAGCCATTATTCCTCGGTCTAAACTTGCTTTGACTTCTTATGGAATTAATCACAGGAATTCTATATTTCATTGAATTAGTTAGAAGTCCTCCAATATCCGTATACCATAATGATGAAGATTTTAAACTATTAAAAGTCTTTCCTGGCCATTGTGATAAAAGTCTCTCCAATTGTAATTTCCCTATAGCCACTCAAACTTGGTCGTTTTGAAATATGATCAGTTCCAGACTGATTTACCATTTGTCTATTTTTCTTTGAATACCGAAAGGCAGGATTTGTTTGTTTTAAATTGACTTCATCTCCTTGATCAAAATGGTAATTACATCTGGCTTTATTTACTTTTAGCTTAATATAGAAGATGAGATGATCTTACGCCTTTGTCCCCTTAAACGCTGTTCATGTGTTTTGTAACTCTGGTCTTGGCTAGCCTTAGATAATTGACTTGATCAGTATGATTTGCAGCATTCAAGTTATCGAGCCCCTGGTTAAACTGTTCTTTGTTTGAAGACGCGTAATTTACATTTTCTGATCTTACGTAATTGCAACGCTCCCCTAATGATAATATCACAGTTTACTGGTTTTGTTCGCTTGTCGGAAACTTCCTTTATTAAATGACGAAAGTGATCGTACAAAGTATAGCCGCAAATTCTAAACTCTGAAGAATAAACTTCTGAAGTTGACGCAATGTAAAACAAAAACGAATCAATCTGCTTAGGTTTTTGCGGTCATACTGGTCCTCTTCACCACTTTACAAGTTACAAACTCATGTAAATAAGATAGAAACTTGAGTAAATAATTATCGTGTCCCAGCGAAAATATTGGTCTTACAGAGCAGTCGAATTCCACTTTTCAACAGTGAGGAATATAGCTTTAACTAAAGCCATATGTCGACTGCGAATGTCGCTTTTTTTCCTTTTTCAAATTAATTCAATAGACACTTGCTTCACCCTTCTTAAACAAACCAAAACTTCCTTTTCTGATTTGACGCCATAAGCTTGATTAGGACCTGGACCAATTTCTCCCAGCCATGAATTCAAAAACATTAATTTTTGGTCTGTTTAGGGCAAAATATCTCTAGGAAAATTAATTAGTTGAGTTGTGTTATAACTCGTTGGAATCCTCTTAATACGGCCAATTCCTCTGTAGAAAATGTTTTTTCCGATGTATGCACTTTAAAAGGTCAATCTACGTGTAATGCTAGCTATAAATTTGCGTGTATTAATGACTTCTTTCATATCATTTTAAAGATGTAAACAATTCATATTCCCAGGTGTCGATATTCTCCAACATTGAACAAAACTGATAGTCTGACGCTTATCAAAAAGTGGGAAAAATTACTATTCTATCTTGTAAAGTGGGTGGCCTTGACCACCTCACATGACACTTCCGACATCTATGTAGACACATTACGTGGAAGTCATTCTAGTAACCCCTTCGCTGCCTGATTTCTTTTCTTGAGCCAACTTTTGAGGAAATACAAAATGGTCTCGCAGCATCGTAGGAGACTAACGAATGACTGAAATTGTTAAGAGGAGCTCTCGTCCTTTCTTGCATCTTCGGCTCATTTGTCTCATCAATGAGATTGTATGCAATTTCTGGTAATTCCAGCCCAAAGAGGGATTTTTATGATCCGTTAGTCAAATTTAAATTTCTTCTTTGAAATTTATAGAGGTGAAGACGGACCATCTCACATTCAATATTGTCCATATTAATGAAGAATACTCCAAGAAAATAATTTTATGACATACAGTACTTACAGGTGTGAGAGTTGAGAAACATTGTCAAATAATTCTTGAGGAATCTTTTCAATTTGGTTTGATGAAAGGTTCCTAAAAAGAATGATCCCTTACTTTGAGCGTTTTACTTGGAGCAAAAATTCAGATCAATGCGAGATCGACGTCCGAACGATCTGAAACCAAGTGATATAAAAGTAGAGTGCTTGTAGGCAGTTTTGAACAACTTGTAGAAAAACAAAAAGGGTTTGGAAACTGCAGGAACGTAGGTAGAGAAAGACTAGTTTCAGGCGAAGGCCTTTCGTAGGGGTGAAACATAAAATCACAATGAAGCTAGGCAGTCTTTTTATTGAGAGAAATAATATGACAAAAGGATGACCAATAGTTTTGAAAAACCAATGACAAACTAATTTACGAGACGAAGGTGATGGAAAGTCAGTTGTCGTTTTTAAAATGGCGAACCGAAAAGGGCTAGATCGAGCACATGCCGTAAGAGAATGGCAATACGGGAAGGTTAAAATAAAAGAAAACGCAAGGGAATAAGTAACACAAGCTAATGTTTATCCACCTATGCTAGACAAATGAATGTCTTGTACAGGATTTAATCATTCGAACAAAAATGAAAACTGACATAAAATCGGAGGGAATAAAGCTCCCAAGCTGATGTTTGTATCCATCCATGCTAGATAAAAACAATAACTTAGTGAATGATTAAAAGAAATAAAAGCGTTCATCAATTCCATGGCGATAGCTAGTTCAAGGTTTGAAAATGGAATGTTTTTCTTGTCTGAAATTCCACTGCCACATTACTTTGCCGGACAAAACTAGTACTTATCCTGGATGGTTTTTTGTTTGGTGGTCAATATTACCAACAGCTAAGTGATGTAGAGATGGGCACCAATGTGGTCCTAGATACGCTAATTTATTCGTTGGTTGCGTTGAAAAACAATCTTTGAACGACGCACAGATCTCATCCCTCATTTGTTTGGCAGATTTAGTGATGACTATTTAGGTAGATCATCATGCTCATGGATGGATTTAGGAAAATTCACCAATCTTGTAAGAGATGTCAATTCAGCACTTAAGTTTACGGGGCAAATCATCGAATCTTCCATAACGTTCTTAGACGTTTTAGTTTCTATTGATGACTATGCCCTTACAACGTTGTGTCTTACAAGCGGACTGACGCTCATAGCTACCTTTTGTTTTCGTACTCCCACCACATAATCATAGTAAGTCATCCATCTCATGCTCTCAATTCTTGCGTCTTCGCATCTTTTGCAGTGATCATTATAATTTTTAATACTAAATCTTTGGAAATGAAATCCTTTTTTGTCAACCGTGGCTATCCACTTATCTATTAGACAGCGACATTCAGAAAGCTTTCAGCGTTTCGTGTTCAGACATCCTTAAACTACCTCTGCGCCAAAATTCCGCTGACAAGATTCCCTTAATCTTAACATTTCATTCTTTTAATCACAAAGTTAGAGATATTGTTATCCTAGATTATACAATTTTACAAAACCACCCTGAGACATTGGATCAACGTTTTCGAGCTGACAAACCATTGATTTCTGTTCGATGAAATAGAAGTATTCGGGACTTATTAGACCTCACTACCATAAAACTATATTCCTCGTCATCAGCAGGTACCTTTTCTTGCTCTCATGCCGATCTCTACTCGTGCGTCTTCCTGAATCCGACCGCCCAGACTGGTGGACCCAAATCTTACATCGTACCACATGTACCTTGTTTTACGTAAAACTGGTTTTACAAAACTGTTTTACGACATTGGTACTGGGCATTCGTTTGCTTATATGAAAATCTGTGCGCATGTCACAAATTTCCGGAGGGAATGATAGCCGAAAGAGACACGAAAGACGTCTCATTTTCAAACTTGGAACTATTGATCTCCATGGAATCAATAAAAACTTCCCTTTTATTAAATACCTCCCTGAGTTACTGTTTTGGTCTAGCATGGGCGGATAACAACGCTAACTCGTGAGTTTTATTCTCTCCGATTTTACTTTAGATTGCATTATAGTTTGAGCCATTTATCGTTTCACCAGTCAATGATGGATTTGTCTAACATGAGTGGATAAAGGCACTAGTTCGTACAGTATTCCTTATTTCCTGAAGATTAAGTTCTTTTAATGACTTTTCATCATTTACATCTTTAATTAATTAGCTAGTTTGTTATTAATTTTTCTATCCTGTCAGTCATTGTCACATGATATTTTCTTACTACAAAAACACCACCTAGTATTCTGGCAATTTTATGTTTCACACCAGCGAAGGTCTTTGCTCGAAACGTCAGTTTTTTATACCTAACTTCTTGTTCAGATCAAGTGCCTTGGCACGGTACTCGGGCCCCGGCACTAGTTTGGGGCACTAGTTTAATGCAGTGCCCAAAGACAACACAATGGAACAGTACCCAAACGCGGGCACTTTCTCCCAAAGTAATGCTCGATCTTGGGCAACGTTTCATTGTGCTCACTTTTAGCATTGCATTCAGATTAATACCTGAACTAATGCCCGTGCCCGACAATCGTGTCAGGGCATCATGTCTGGACAGGAGTATCTTGCAGTTTCCTAATTTTTCATTTAAAAGAATATAAGAAAAAACAGACAGCTTTCTCACAGAAATGGAAAAGTTAAATTTTAAGTTGTGAATGACTGAAATGCCTTTACTGGTGTGCTTTGACTTTGGCCAGCCCTACCTCAAATCTTAATAGTTCATCAGGGGGTGTTTCGAATATGCGATCAAAGCAATTATTTAGAAAATTAGGCTTCGATAACGCGAACCTTGCATATTTCAGATCTGTTGTCCTCTCTGACTACCTACTCTTACAAAACCGCTGATTGAGAATCAAAACTGTAAAATCACTCGAATACTTTCAGCAACCCATTAACGCCCATAAATTTACGATAGCAAACTACTCCACGAACGGGAAGAATCCTTACCAGCTTTTAGGGCTTATAGGAAAGGAGGTTGTTAGGTGACTGGATCGAAAATATTGATAGAAAACCTAGCCCAAACTTTTTCTCTAGAAAATTTCTTTCATAAGTCATAATGTCAGTAAGAAATAAAGTGGGCATTTACCTATGAGTAAATGTACTACTAAAATTATTTTGGCTAATTATTCAAGGCGATAATGCGGTAAAGAAACATGAATATACCTCGATATATATCGATTTTGTGTAAGTAATTACGTTTAGGCATGAAAACACGAAATGGTTTTCGACCAGTCTTAAATTCCTGACAAATCTCTTATTATAGGAGGAGCTGTGTATCTACTCCTTCCTTCGCACTAGTTCTTTTAGATGGTCGAAGTGGACTGCTGTAGATTCAGACAGCAATACTAGTAACAGATGTGTAAAGAACGGAGGAGAAAGAAAAATAACCACTGTCTAGCCCGTGACAAATTTTTACCTCCATATGGTTCAATCAGAGGATTGCTCTTGTTCTTAATTGTAGGGTATCTCAAATATATATGGATACAATATTTATTACAAGGCTACTCAGAATAGAAAAACGAGAGTTATTTGAATATTTTTATAGTCTCCCGAAAATCTTATATAAATTGAGTTGAATAGTGTTTGAATGAACAGTTTAGATCGAAATTGTGCATGCTCCTTATGCTTATTCATACATATCGCCGTTAAAGTCTGATAAAAAGTATACACAGGAATAAGTTAAAAATATTGTTATAAAATCAAACGTTTTCGACTACACTGTCGTCACCAAAATAAATGTTCATCCTGATGTCATCTACAAACCAGTGCAAATAGTAACTGTCACTCTTCCATCTGATTCCATGTAGCTCAATTGTTAGAGCATCTCACCGGTTATCCGAAGGTTACGGGTTCGATTCCTGTCAGGGGCTCAAATAAATGTTCTGAGTTAACAAGCTGGAGGACCATGTAAAATTTTGATCTACATACAGCAATCTACCACACGCCGCACAACATCGGCCAATGTAGATAATAAACAGTTTAAGTCATTAAGGTGCATGTTTATCACTTCTACTGATACATCACCTAAACGTAACTTAGAATAACTACGACAAACAAAGAAAAGACTGTATCATACGTCAACAAATCTGCTTTACTTGAGCAATCTAACCAGAGGACTGAACAAGCTAAGGAGGTAATCCTACTTCAAATACTCATTATTAATCATAAGGCAAAATAGCTAACTGGCTTTCTGTTTTCATTCACGTGCAGGCGTGTTATACCTGATAAAATCATACAATTTGAAAGCCTGGGGAGGGATTTTGAATTCTGTGTCAGGGGAAATGTGGGATTATTCATTGAAACAATGAAAATGTTAATTAACAGGACATGTTATATAACAAATACTAATGAACGTAACATGTTATCAAACACTAGAAATCCAAAAATTCAAACTTGCCACCGTCATATTAACGATATTTGTGTCTTAGTTTTGCAGTTTATTCGCATCAAACGAAAACGAGCAGCTTTCTAAACTGTCCACTTTATTTGCTCGTGTCATTTGCCAATCTTTAAAAATACAAAACGCCCATTTCATCGATCGTCTTGTTGACGCCGAAACGCTCCTTTCCAACAATTTTTTCTCCTCCGCAGCGCCTCTAGCTTTTCGAAACACACGCTTTCGCTCAGAGGAAGCCATCATGCTTCTTTAACACAACACTGCACTAAACTGGCAATACAAATTTCAACTTACCAACGACTTGCTCCATGCCAACTTAGTCAACTCACTTTGGATATTCACAGCTCAAACAGCAAAGTAATTAACATCTATTATTCGGCAAGCAACTCAACCGACATCTCCACACAATAGAAAACAATGCTTACTTAAATCACTTTTTTGTTTTCGTATTTGAAGCCATTCAAGACACTTGTCGTCGTGTTTTAAATAGTACTTAAACACTTATGTTCGATATCGAATGTGGTAATGGGTCACAATTCGTACAATAATGGGGTCACTTTATTTTCGTTTTCATTCATTTGATTTGAAAAACATTTACCTGGATTTTTGATCATGCATAACTCCTATTGAGCTACGAACAGCCAATAATCTAAACTATGCGTAATAATTTTCATCCGAATGAACAAAAAGGACCACAACTCTCATTCGAAAAGCTCAATGCAGTTGTGACGGAACAAACGACCAACAAGTGTAGTTTCTCCTGTCATCTACAATAAAATAGTTTCCAAATCACTGCTTATTACAGTGTCTCTAAAAGAGTCAACGTAAGTAAAGGGTCCCTGAATAAAAAGATACAATACAGATAGAAAACTAAAAACGCAAACCAAAAAAGAAATCGTAATACAAACCAAAAATCTCTCACCACAAACAGAAAATCTCACAACGCAAACAAAGAAGCTCCAAACGCAAACCAACAAACTTGAAATACAAAGAATAAAATCTGACAACGCAAACTAAAAAATGATCTTATAAGTTGGAAGTCAAAACTTTGCGTAGCTCGGTCATCTTGCAACATACAATTTAGACATGTGGAAGGAGAGAAATACTGAAATTGCACATGTTAGTAAATCTCCGAGTCAAAAAGATTTAGCTGTATTCACTTTGATTATTGCTTGCGAGAAGATATGAAAAACATTTTAAGATGTTTCTTGTGTTGTTTTACTTCGAAAAATTTCTTAGCAGTACGTTTGGTTGCACAGAAATATCGCCACTTGAAACCAAGCGCTTCACGAAATTGTCAAATCGTTCAAAAATTTTGATCACTAATAATTTTTCAACTACCCTCTCACAATCTGATAAAACAACTATAAAATCAATAAAACAACCGTATATTTTAAAATAGTCCGGTATAATAATACGGTTTAGTAAATAATCCAAAGAAAAAGCGGGAGGAGCAGAACTACCCATCCCGTGGGTCTTCGCGAGATGCAAAACATGCGTACCAACGGAAGTAAACGGAACTAAATATAATGTCAACCTTAACAACTATAACAAACCTGCGACCCTCATAATTGTTAACTAATTATGTAATAAATCTTACATCTTAAAAAGGGCTTCAAAATTATCATATGAGCATAAATATAAAAGTTATACTGCAATACACTCTATTGACACTTGTGGCTCTTTGACACTTTTCCATTTTTCACAAACTTGCGGTTCGATTTTTGACAGGAAACAAAAATTTATAGAATCTATGGGCATTGGCAATGTTGCTCTTTGCGTATGGAGGATTCTTGACCCGACATTTAGCGAGAATCTTTCTTCATTTTTGGTATTATCTCGAGGGTCAAAGGTTTTCCTGGGTGAAAATAATAACAGTTGATAGACTGGGAATATACTATGTGGATGAAATTATTTACGCGGCGTATACAATAAAGCGTAATTAGACTATATTTGTAAATTGAACATGCGTGGGGCAAAAAATAAAATCCTACAAATACTGAAGATATATTAGATTGAAAAGTAATCAAAAATCCAGCTCCTGTAATTTGTTTTCTCGCATTTTCCTGTGTAAAAAGCACTATTTCTAAGAAGAATATATACGGGTAGACCCTTCATCTAGGCAAAATTTTTTATACTTACAAGTTTTTTAATTTCTTCAAGTCGTTGAAATAGTCTTTCGGAATCTTCGTTATGTGATTTGCCGAGAAATCCCTACAAAAATATATATTACTGTTAACTTAGCTGCTTATTGGTGGAACATATCATTAAATGTCATCGAGTACTACTAAAGTTGATAGGAAATGTATTTTGGCAAATGTTTTCTCTTAAAATGTGTCTTTATATATTCAAGCTGTTGAGGTCAATCTTAGAAACATTTGTTGCAGAAAATGAGATACAATTGTTGGGTGTTTTGTTTTTTCTTAAAACAAGGTGATAAATGCTATTTTAAAAAAGTTCCATCAATTTGCCAGTTCGGCGAGAAGGGAAACTTCAAAGATCCAATTGCCTATATAAAGTATGCTACAATTTCTAGATATACTAAATATAGCTTTGAAAATGGGTACTGTATTTGAAGTATCCAAATTTTGTTGATGTCATGTAAACTTCTTTGAGTACTAAAGAGTAAGAAATGATGCTCAGGAATCAATAATTTCAAATACAAACAACCCGAGATATGATAAAGCTCTAAAATTCAGGTTATTTACAATTTCGACCAACTGTACACCCTAAGTATGTTTATTAAATGCAACCTTTTCAGTCATCGATAACCCTAAGTTTATAACAAAATATGACAAAAAGTGATAACAAATATAAGGTATCTCTACTAATAAATGTTACGTGCAGTTCTTACAATGTCTCCATATTGAAACTCCTTCTCGAAAGGTTCTTTATTTTGCTCATAGTCTTGCTCTTCCTACAGTAAAATAGAAGTGAAAATTCCAAGCAATCCGTTATTGAAAATGTATAAATAAGGTAAGAAGATAGATAATATGAAAAGGATAACTGGCCACTGGGAGGGAATATTATCTGTCATTACATTTCTAAATCAAAGTTGAAATGTAGCTAGCTTCGAACTTTAAAGATGTCTTGTCAGAAGTTTCAAAGTTAGTTTAGTTTTTTGACCTTCAGACACGGATGTGTGGCTTAAGGTCTTGACAAAGGCTTACAGTTTCAATTCTTGGTAACTTTCAAATCAAAAACAAAAAGTGTTTTTTGTTTGTTCGTGTATTTCAAAAAATTTGTAAAAAGTAAAAACAAAAAACCCATCTTCTAAAATCTCTATCTTGTTTGGATAATTGTTAATTTATCAAAAAACCTATTGAATATTGGAAGTTTGAAAGAAGTATATAAACTTTGGAATAATCAGCGACGTTCGAGTGTGCCACAAATTTAACCCGACATCTATTTGCAAAATAGCTCTAATGTCCAATATTTCTAATTTATTTCTAATCTCCAATATATTGTTATCGCAAACCTTTCAGTTTATCCATGACCTGATGCTCTGCTCTACTTGTCGCTACCATCTGGTTCTCTGCTTTTCCCTACCCTATTCTGCTGTGCCCTGTCATGCTCTGCTCAGCCCTGCTCTAATCTGCGGCTCTGATCTGCTCTGACCGGCTCTGGTCTGCTCTGCTCAGCTTCGTTCAATTTTGTTCAGGTAAAACCTACTCTGCTTTGGTAAAACTTCCTCTGCTCTGTTCTAAAATTAAACATGCTCTGGTCTGATCTGCCCTACTTTGCCCTTCTAGCTTACCCTGCTCCGCTCTACTCTGTATTGACCGGCTTTGCCTTTCCCCGCTCTGTTCTGTTTTACTCTGCTCTGACCTACTATTCTCCGTTCCGCCCTACTCTATCTGCCCTACTCTGCATTCCGCTGCTCTACATCTGATCTGCTTCGTTTTCACCTGCTCTTGTTTGACTAGCTCTGTTCTGCATCATGTCCAATTCTGCTTTGCTTTGACCTGTTAGGCTCCGCTCGGCACTCCTCTGCCCTGTCCTGCTCTGCTCTACACTGCACTGCTCTGTGTCTGCTTTGTGCTGTTCAGATCGGCCCTGTTCCAAAACTGTCCTCTCTGTCGTGCCCTGCACTGACATATTCCGCTCTTTCTGGTCTACTTTGATGCACTATGCTCTTTTCTG
>JBAHVQ010187020.1:0-16462 GCA_036872915.1 Nanipora kamurai | reverse complement strand
ACTGTCCTCTCTGTCGTGCCCTGCACTGACATATTCCGCTCTTTCTGGTCTACTTTGATGCACTATGCTCTTTTCTGTTCTAGTCTGCTCTTTTCTGCTTTACTTTCTCATCTCCATCCTCTCTGTGGCGGTGGCATTTGGAAAATGGAAAATTAAAAAAAAAATTAAATTAAACTTAAAAAATTTTTTTTAAAAATTTATAAAAAAATTAATTAATTAAAAATGAATGAAAAATTAATTAAAATTAATAAAAAATTAATTAATTAAGAATCCCTCACAAATAGCAATTTAACCGAGTAGTTAGACTAAGACAATGACAAATTTATTAGTAGAGCCTGGTTCAGCTGGGGCAAATTAAATTTGCCCTACCAAAGCATTTCTGCGCACGCGGATTTTGTCTTTCAGATGACCGGAGAGAACATACAATAGATCAACTGGTCATAAAAACGAGCAAACATTCCAATGGCCTCACTTCCGTTTCTGTGGACCGTAGCATAATTCATCATCTGCCAAGACTGTTTTCCACGATTGTGTGTGCTTTAAAGAAGAGCGACAAAATGTAAGGTAAACAGCAGAGTTTTAATAGCTTTCGATCCATGTTCAAAGATTTAATCCACGTTTTAACAAGAACTATAAGAAATAAATTTTGCTTTCAATAATATGCATGCTTAGGAAGTGTATATTTAACATTTTACTAAGAAGGACGAAACACAAACGGAAAATTATCATCTGGAAACTTGATTAATTTCTTGGCTTACAAATGTTTGGTATATTTTCATCCAAGCCGGCTTGCTTAGTCAAGATACTTGTCGGATGTATTAAAACACTAACGTGAAGGATTTGTCATTACAATTTGGTGACGAGGTATACTTTACAATTTGCAAGAGCGGGATTTTGGAAAATGGAAATTTACTTTCAGTATCATGGCGCGTGCCACTCATTGATTGTCGTTTAATTGCAAAATAAAGTAACCCACTGATTTATGCCGAAGATGATCGACCTGTTCTCAAACTCACGAGCTACTACTGTCTGCTCTTACCAATTCAGTTGAAGTAAAACCTCAACAATGAAATAGCGGCAATGCAAGGATCTTTATATATTAATTATCAATGTAGGAGAGCAAACCATGAAAGTCCTTCGCATTGATCTTATCAGTACAGACCTCATTTATGAACATCGCTCGGTTTTATATTTAGTTACATGTGTATCAATTAAGCTTACTAGGGTCATTTCATAACAAACTTGTTGTAAATGTTTCATATGGACACACAGCTCTAATAATTAAACTAAAAGACACGAAAAAAGGCGCCATTTATAAATAACGTCTATTAGTGCATCTAATATCCCTAAATTGTAATAATTAAAAAAGCTACCAAAGTTATACCTTTCCTATTTATTAAAGATGTACATAGTGACAATAGTAATAACAGCTGATATGCGCTGTAGTTTAAACCATTTTTCGTGGTGTATGCATGAAAACATTGCAGTCGCTAGTACACTTATCATACGTTGTTCTCTTTCTCCAAATTTTGTCTCTATTTTATTGGTCTTTTCTCCGTCTCAGAATTTGTGTGTAGCATTGTGTATGTTCAAGCTGTTGAACACATTCTTGGAAACATCCAAAAAGGTAAAAGAGATACATCTGTTTTGCTTTTTTAATATTTGTTTTTGTTTTTTTTCCAAACGCCGGGCAATCCTAGCAGAAGAGTTTCCCATGAATTTGCCAGTTGGGCAGAAGGTAAACTTAAAAGTTCCTGTTACCTGCCTAAACTATCTTACAATTCTTAAATATCTTTATTAAATTGTGAAAGACTGCAATTTTTTTGTGGGGCTAAGTTTGTGTCTTAATGTCGTCTCAACATCTCTGAATACTAACGTGTAAGAAAATTATCTTCAGGTTTCGACAATTTCTAATACAAACAATGAAGGACATTATAAAGTTCTATAAAAGAGATAATTTTAAATTTATTTTCTAGCAATTATATTCCTTCAGTACGTCGGGTTGTCATGCGTAACATTTTAATACATCCACAGCAGTTACGTTTATGACAACATATCCATGACAATGAGGTAACATCAAAAATATAATATTACATAGTCTTACAATTCATTCATAAGCGTGGTAATGAGTTGTATTTCTCTCGCCGATTCCCTATAGTGAAGTAAAAGAGAAAATGCTGTATAATCCAGTCTTGAAAATCAATAAAACAACATAAAAAGGATAACTAGTTAACCCTTTAAACCTCCACGTTTCAGGACTCTCCCGCTGAAGAATAAAATTGTCTGGCGCTAGCCGGATTAAAATAACCTGGAATTACTAGGAGTAAATGTTATAAAGTGCTAAATGGCAACAATGTACATTAAAGTTTGTTAACATCCATGGACAATAATTTTCATTCCAAAAGTTCACTTCCCACTTGTACTGCTGTAGATAGCTGTAGATGGCTGTAAATGTTTGTTGATGCTTATAAATGCATGTCCGTTTTTCCACGAAGGGGAAAACGCAGTCGGTTTCCAGATATTAAACACCAAAATCAAGCTAAGAAAAGATGAACCAAATTTAAGTTGACTCTTCCCTGCCCTCATGCAGTGATCCACATTGTTACGAATAATTTCCTAAAATCGGCCAATTTGCCCGTGTGGACGTTTAAGGGTTAAACTTAGACGATTTGATATATTACTGGAGGGAGAACGTCTCGGACAAGAATTTACCATTTATATAATTTCTTGTTATTCTCTACTTACACGAGAGTTCCTGCTATTCTGTGACAAAGGTCGTTCTAAGGTCTCCTAAATTATGTTCCATAACTCGTGTGTGTTTTCTTATAATCGTCGTAACTCATGCTGCATGCGTTTCTCTGAAGCTTTGCTTTCTTTGAAGCTTTGGTATCATGTCTCAAACTTCGTTGTTTACTTGTTGGTTTTAGTTGACTGGCTAGTAATGTAACCGATGAATGAAAACCTGACCGAAGTAATGCATTGGCATGTTAGAATTAAACGCAACATCCCTGGGAATGTTAGTGGCTACACGGTTGAAAATTTTGAAATTTAGTTTGAAACTATTTTAAGTAGGTGATGATAAGATTAATTCTGTGCGGTCAAATACTCATAATAGGGTTCTCAAGGATCATTGTCCACTTTTCCAATTTTGACCGTCCTCGTGTTCGCATTTTGACTGGAAATTCATATTTTTTGGAATCTGCAATAAATACTAAGGCAGAAAAGTGTTTTTTGATGCACGTGTTGCAATTGAGTAGAACTTAAATAGTTAAAATATTTGATTTTTAACGTAGAGTTTAATAGAGATATACATAATTGCGGAAGTAGAGGATCTAATAATATCCGCTTACCATTAGCAATATGCAGTTGGGAACAAAAGCAATTTAGTTTTTATATTTCTAAGGGCTGGGGCAATTTAGACTACTCAATTTGCGAAATCGATTCCCTCTCAATTTCTACGAAAAACACAAAAAATCTAATTTTTACATTTTGGCAAAGTGTATTGTGATGCAGCTACATTGTGTAATAACGTTGTATTCTTTCCTCTTATTTAATTTAGTGTTTCAGTTGTCATCTCTATGGTATGTAATTATTTAATCTAAATCTCAATTATTCGTAACTGTAATCTTTGTAATTACTTAATCTGACAGGACCTCTCAAAAAATCTCCTTATGCGATGAAAGCTTCCAGCTTAAATATTAAGAGAATAATACTAATAAAAATCATTATAATATGACATTTAGCAGCCAATCAGAGAGCGACTTGTAATTCGACAACTAAGCCATACGGTTTTGTGGGTGTGAAACTGTGATTGCAGAAACTAAAACTTTAACTTTAACTACACAGTGATTGTTTTGTGAAAAATCATTCCTCGAAGTAATGGGAGGCAAAACGAGACACCCAAGCTGGAATCATATGATATTAGCTTGAAACATAGCAAAGAACGCAATCCTTAACATGTGTAATTGACAAAAGAAACATTGAACATTAAACTTTTGTAATCGCCTCTTAATCTCGAACGGACCAAAGCTATACTTGTCTCAGCGAAGAAAGGACTTATTGACCAACACCAGTTGGCCCTCAAGTACGCAATAACTGAAGTAAACGAATGTAAGTGCGCGGTTGAAGCGAAAAAAGTTGCAGAAAAGTTAGCCTACGTCAGTCCGCATCTTTCGAAAACACTTTCAGCACTTACGAGCGTCTGGATGTAGTCTACAGAAAAGCAGAACATAACAGAAATTTGAAAGTGAATCACGGAGATCGACAAGATGTCTGTAGTTGTGCAGGAAGTCGGACGTCGGCAAAAATAGGTTGACAGTTACAATTGGGGGACCAAAGAGAAACGGCGTCATGAACAACTCAAAATTAAGGTGGAATTGCACGAAGCTTGGATGAAATTGAAAGCTGAACTACAAAGGGCAAGGAATGCGCGAGATCAAAAGCCGAAGGCTCAGCTTCAAGTAATCAACGGCAGCAATGCGACGAAGGGTCTACGAAACTACCCAAGTTGAGAATCAGAGCATTTAACCGACAGTTTCGAGACTGGCCTTGCTTTTGGGGCAAATACACCGAAACTGTAGACAAATTTTGAATCCCTAGTGTCACGAAGATTGCTTAAATGAGAAAACTGCTTGCACTCAATGGCAAGAAGTATGTGAAGGAGTTACCATTTACAGATCAAGGCTACAACAAAGACAAAACCATCTTGAGGACAAATATGGGAATGAAGAAGAGGTCATTAAGTCACATACGTCTAAGATATTCAGTTTTACCAAGGATTTAAAGTCTCGATTGTTCAAGAAATTTAGGAGTCCGGCGAAAAATTTCTTTATGGCGTGCAGCCCCTACAAACGATAAAGAAACTTGAACAAGTCAATAGTTATCTGTTCGAGTTGTTGGAAAAATTATCAGCTATCCGCAGAGACCTGGTTATGAATGATCGAGCTTGAAAGTCATGAGACGTTAGGGAAATTACCGAAACTACGCTAAGTCCACGCGCTAAAAAAAATCTAATCGAATGGAATACTTAAGAGCATTCAAACTGAACATATGTCGCTCTGGAGGAAGGTCATCCAGAATCTACAAAGCACGACAAGGAGTCAACAAAGTAATCAGTTGTGCGCCTACTGCGATACGCGATATAACAAGTCATAACATTACCAAAAGGTGAGAACTGTAAGGGAAAGAGAAGGAATTCTCGTTAAAAAGAGCCTTTGTTTTAATTGCGCAATGCCATCGCATAGAGCTAGTGAATATCCTACTGAGAATACGTGCCAGAACTGTTCCAAAATACATCACACATCGATATACGACACAAAAATCGGACGAAGTGAAAGAAAAATTACTAGGAGCAAAAAGTTTGGTGACAAAGACGTGGTGTATCCCATTGTACTAGTCGAAGTAGATGGGATAAAAACATATGGATCATTACATACTGGAGCTGAAGGGTGTTATGCCCCGGCAAAACATATCGATGCCTTACGCAAACATCCAGTGGGAACCAAAACCAAGAGAATACAAATGATGATGGCGTCCACCTACAATGCGGAAGTTACGTGGATTTATCGGTAATTCAACATGAAGTCAATCTCAAGGACATCCACAAACCTGAACTCATCTGTTTGAAAACCCTAAGTACATGAATCTGATCTCGAATTATCCACATTGGAAATCCGCGCACATGCAATCAACGTACGACAAGCTCAATCCAACCTACCTCCATCCAACATATATACGCCTGGCTAGACAGCACAGAGGTGTTTTAATTTGAATTTTAGGCCGTGGAGAATACCACCAGTTCATAGTAAATAGGGTCCAAAAAATTCAGCAGCACTCAGACATAACCTGGAAGTATGTGCCCCCGTCAGGTAACCCGGCTGACTTGGCCAGTCGAGGAGGCCCAGTAACTGTAGCAGAATTGTGGTGGAATAGACCAAAGTGAGTTAGAAATTCTGGTCAATGGCCTTCGAATCCGGTACTCGTGTCGTCCAAGGAAAACCAACCTGAAAGAGAAGTTCCCAACAAAATCTTAGGGTGCTCTATTCAGACAACCCAGGAGATCGACGTTTTTGACGAGCTGATAGAGAGACGTGACCTACGACGAGCCTTGAGGGTAGGATCTTGGATAGAGAGATTCCAACATAAATGTAGAGCCCAGACTCGCTGATCGGGTCCACCGACAACGGAAGAAATACAAAACTACAGATATTGGCGGATTCTGCGAGTACAGAGAGGGTGTATTGATGAGCAAAGCTACGTTGACGAGTGTCGTACACGCATCCGAAGATATTACCCGATTTTCCTTCCATATACTGCTCTATCTACATAGAAGTTTGTCCAGAGAACCCATGTCGAGACACTGGATTGGAGAATCGCTTTGCCGATGGCCACATTGCAGAAGATATATTTGATTCCACGACTGAGACAATTGACCAAAACGATGATTCGTAGTTGCTAGGGTTCCAAAAGATTTAGAGCCAAAACATCCAATACACTCCTGCAGGTTCACTTTCAGTTGAACTCAGCCAAGGAACCACACATTTCTAGACGATGGGAATCGATTTCGTAGCACAAATCGTATACAGAGTTAATGTACATGTAGACAGGAAAGCCTACCTTGTAGCTTTTGCGAGTAGCTTGATCATACCCCCCCTTCTAGAAATCCTAAAAGCTTAAAAGCTTTGGAGTTCTTGCGATCTCTGAAGTGACTTATCGTAAGAAGAGGACAACCAGAATTTATCTACGCGGACAAAGTACTAATGGCAGATCAAACAAGGAGATTCAACCGTAGTCGTACACGTAGTAGTGTGAGCAGTTCGCAAAACTATTTGGTTTTGTGAAGCAAGCTTTCTACAATGTGTAAAAGTAGAGTGGTGGGCAAGCTCCCGGAACTTAAGAGTGGAGAAACTGATGTTTAGAGCGAAGTCTCTTTGTCGGTGTGAAACGTAAAAAGCAAAAAGGTAGGTGGTGTTTTTATGTTGAGAAGGATTCCTGTGACAGAAAGATGACCAATAGGATTTAAACATTGATAACAAACTAGTTAATGAGATGTAAATGATGGATAGTCATTGTTATTTTAAAACGTCGATCAGTTAGGCAAAAAGAGGAGGACTCGGCAGAGGCTCCAAGGGAATGATAATACGCAAAATGTGATAAGCCACAAATTAAAACAAAAGAAATCCAAGCGAATAAGGGGTACAAGCCAATACTTTTTATGCCTAAAAAAAATGCATTAACTTGTGAGAAGAAAAATGTAATTATAAAGAAATAAATGAAAGCATTTTTTAACTACAAAAGAATATGAAACACAAGCCAATGTATTCATCCGCCCCTGGTAGATAAATCATTAGCTTGTGAAGGGATAGATGACATAAAAAGTGATAAATGGAAAAAGAGATAGATGACATAAAAAAGAATAGATGACCAAAATACAATCTGAGGGAATAACACTCAGAAGCTAACGTTTTTATCCGCCCCTCTAATACAAAAACAATTACTTTGTGAGAGATCAAACTAAAGAAAAGCTCTCGTTGATTCCATGGGGATAAATGGTTCTTGTCTGATTGGGGTATGGTTACAAACCGGAAATGTATGAGATGGCACAGATTTTCATA
Organism: Nanipora kamurai; assembly: GCA_036872915.1. Taxonomy (NCBI): domain Eukaryota; kingdom Metazoa; phylum Cnidaria; class Anthozoa; order Scleralcyonacea; family Helioporidae; genus Nanipora; species Nanipora kamurai. The sequence continues at coordinate 8,849 of JBAHVQ010187020.1, read as the reverse complement.
TCAGTAAACGAGTTGTTATTTTATTTTTTAAAATGCCGTGAAACAAGTTTATTGATATAATTGTTCTTTACGGAGCGAAGATGTTCAGCAAATCTGTCCGACAGACGTCGCCCAGTTTCGCCGATGTAGAGTTTGCAACATTTACAACAGGATATGCAGTAAATGATGTTGGAAGAGGTCCACGTGAAATGATGTCGAATTGCGAAGTCAGATTTGGCCCACAAATTTAGGTGGCGGGGTTGAGGAAGTCGCATGTGTAGCAACGAGCACGAGAGGAAGAAGAGGTACCCGCTGATTACGATGGATCTTTTTTTATCGTACTGTGGTCTAAACAGTCTCGAATATTTTTATTTCGTTAAAAAGTTAATAAATTGTAAGCAAAAATCTTCGATGTCTCCAGATCGTAAAATATTTAAATTACGGATGACAATATCTTTAATTTTGTAGTTGAATAGATGAAATGTGAGACTAAGGAAACCTTGTCAGTGGAATTTTGTTGCACAGCTGTAATAACAGTGTCTTAACGCGAAACATTAAACGCTTTTTGAATTGTAGTGTCTAATAAATGATTCGCCTAGCCGCGGTTGAAAAAAGGGATCGCATTTCCAAAGATTTTGTATTAAAATCATGATCGTCACTGTAAAGGCAGCAAAAACACAAGAACTCGGAGTCCGGACCCTTTTTGTAAAATATCAATATTACGGAAGACTATATATTTAATTTTGTAATTAAAAGGATGAAATGTTAGGACTAAGGGGATCCTGTCAGTGGAATTTTGTCGCACAGGTATTTTAAGGTGTTTTAGGTGTAGTCGCACAGGTGTTTTATCGATCATTTACATCTCATCAACTAGTTTGTTATCAATTTTGATATCCATCATTTACATCTTATTAACTAGTTTGTTACCGATTTTCTATCCTTCGTTTACATCTCGTTAGCTAGTTTGATATCGATGTCTTATCTATCATTTACATCTCATTTACTGGTTTTACATCAGTTTTTTCTTTTTAAAATATCAAACGACTATCCATCATTTACATCTCATTAACTATTTTGCTATTGATTTTTAAATCATATTAATCAATGATGTAGTTGCTACTCCGAGTAACAAACCATACCAGACAAGTAGAGAAAACTCTACTTGGTCCGGCAGGGACTCGAACCCGCGACCTTCGATTTACTAGTCCGACGCTCTACCAACTGAGCCACAGGTCAAGTTGGGAGCTGGTCGCGAAATTGATGTTATTTCGGCTCTTGATATTTCGAAACACATTCTAGTTTCTTCCATATCGGGACATTTAAATCCAATCTGATTTTAAATGGCTAGAGTAGAAAAATGAACTCGGGTGAAGAACAATGATGTAGTTACTACTCCGAGTGACGAATCATACCGGACAAGTAAAGAAAACTCTAGTTTGCCAGGCCGGGATTCGAACCCACGACCATTCGGTGTAGCAACTACATCACTATTCTTCACCCGAGTTCATTCTTCTAGTCTGGCCATTTAAGATCAGATTGGATTTAAATGTCCCGATATGGAAGAAACTCGAGTGTGTTTCGAAATATCAAGAGCCGAAGTAACATCAATTTCGCGACCAGCTCCCAAGTTGACCAGTGGCTCAGTTGGTAGAGCGTTAGACTCTTAAACTGAAGGTCGCGGGTTCGAATCCATGCCGGGCTAAGTAGAGTTTTCTCTACTTGTCCGTTATGGTTCGGCATTCGGAGCAGCAACTACACCATTATTCTTTACCCGAGTTCATTCTTCTACTCTAGCCATATTGATCAATTTTTTGTCACATGATATCTTCTCAATACAAAAATACTACCAACTATTTTTGTATCTTACTTTTCACTTCGACGAAGGGCCTTCGCTTGAAAAGTCAGTTTCTCCATTCTTACGTTTCGATAGTTCCCGACCATTTTGATTACTTACAAGCCGCTCAACACTGCCGACGCATCACCCTACATTTACGTTGTTGTTAGGATTTCTACCGCTACGATATTATGCCCTGCTTAAAGAAACATTGCCCTGTATCCCTTGGGTTTCTTATGGTTTAACCCTATCCAAACTGGGAGGGTGCAGCTGGTTTTCTGGAGGTTTCCCTGCATGCAATAAAGATAGAAACACGAAACCTGGAGACTCTTCCATAATTCTTATGGTGATCATTGTTTTGTAACTTGGTGATGTAGGGGGAAACCTGTCGCAATGGCATCCACATTTTAAAACTCCGATTTTTCCATTTTTGACATCAAAGAATTAGTGGCAGAACGAGAGCTACAAATCAACATGAATACGTTGCGGCAGCTTATAAACATTAGAAACAACGTCTCTCGCAAAATGTGACAATTTATTATAAAAGCTAATCACGTGTGGTGACCGCGGTGTATTACGGGACTTTTCTTGGTTTATTTTTTTAACGTTGTCAGCATGAGTAAGATTATTTTGGCAAATCATTTACGAATTTCATTTTTGGTAAGTAGTTTTCTCTAAAAGAAATGTTTGAACATCTTTAATACCTAGTTTGTAACGTAAACAATGCTATTACACAGTTTCAATTGTTCCCGTGGTATTGCTTATCGCTGTACAAATTATTAACTTTGACACTGCAAAATCTTGAGTACTTTACGTCTTCTTTATTTTTTACTAGATTGGCAAGGTAAAAAATACAGTCTTTAATTGAAAAGACTCAAATTTGCAACATTTTCTGTCAAAGGAAAATTGGCTAGAAAAAAATAAAACCTTGAAAACACCGCCGAAAAACGGATTTCGTAATGTCGCCATTAGTAATTATGAGCCAATGAATATCTTATCTAGTACATCTTGGTCCAGTTATAGTTCTTACCGAATTTCATTAAATTAACTTTAATAATAAAGATTTTAGAGAACAGGGCTCCAAAGTGCCCACCCAATCAATTCGAAGTCAAAAAGCCCAGCCAGGGTAAGGTTGATCTGTTGCTCAGTATGTTTTGCGTATTATCATTCCCTTGGGACCTCCGCCGGTTCCTTCCTTTTTCGGTTAACTCACTGACGTTTTGACAAAAAAAATTTTGACCAAATGACTATCGATCGTTCACATTTCATTAACTAATTTGTTATCGACTTTTAAATCCTATTGGTCCTTCTTTCCTTACATAATTTCTTCTCAGCATAAAACACCACCTATTTTTTTGCATTTTACGTTTCACTCCGACGAAGGGCTATCGCTCGAAACGTCACTTTCTCGATCCTTAAGTTCCTGCAGTTTCACAAGCCGTTTGATTTTCTACAAGGTTATTGTGGGAGGGAACTAGTATCGAAGACCGAGATTGCTCTCGACGGACGTATTTTTATTTGTATTTGAATTTAAGTTTATTTAGGCATAGTAACCAGATCAACTTATATCCATGCTGTTTTACACCGACTCGTGCTAGACTATAAAAGAAAAACTGTCCAGGAATTTACCAGTTCAGCTAGGAGGTAGATTTAAAAGTTCCTACGACGTATCGAATTTACGTTAATATTTTTAAATATACTTGAACCTGAACGCGAACTTAATTCATGTGGTAACATGGTAAATCTCAGACGACTATTATTCATTACTTTCATATCGTGACTTCCGCTTGGGCAGTACATATGACGAACCTGCACCCTAGCTCACCATCTGAGTCGTGGTAGCTAAATGGTTACAGCGTCTCACCGGTCATCAGAAGGTTGTGGATTCGATTCCCGTCTAGGGCTCAGAAAGCGTTTTTCTGAGAGAACGAGCTTGACGAACGTCCACTAGTTGTTCCATTTATTAAATGTCTTAGATTGTGAAGGAGGGCCATTTTTGAAGTGTCTAAATTTGTGTGAATGTTGTCTCAACGTCTCTGAATACCAAACAGTCAGAAAATGATCTTCAGGTTTCGACAACTTCTCATACAAACAATGAAGGATAAGACAAAATTTGTTTTCTAGCATTTACATAGTTTAGGTATGTCAGGGTTGTCATGTATAATTTTTTTATGTATCCACAGTCCTTACGTTTATAAAAAATATCTATGATAAAGAGGTAACATCAAGAATAAAATACTACATACTTACCACCAATAGAAAGTGCCAACACTTGCTGGTCCCCTTCTTTTCCTATAGTGAAGTAAAATGAAAATTCCGAATAATACAGTCTTAAAAATGGATAAAAAAAATATGAAAAAGATAACTAATTAATCCTTTAACAACCACGTTTCAGGACTCTCCCGTTGACGAGTAAAATTGTGTGGTGCTAGCCGGAGTAATATTACGGAATTACAAAGAGTAAAATTAATAAGGTGTTAAGTAATTTTAATAACGCAAGGTGCTACAGTAAAGTTTGTTAATTTCTATTCAATTCACTTCCCACTTATATAGCTTTAGATGGCTGTAAATGTTTGTTGATGCTTAAAAATACTTCGCGGTTTTTCCACAAAGGAAAAAAAAAAGCAGTCCGTTTACAGATATCAAAGCCCAAATTAACCTAATAAAAGACAAACCAAATTTAATGTGACTCCTCACTGCCCTCATGTCCTGATCCACGCTACCACAAAAACTTTCCTAAACGCGGCGAATTTGGTCGTTTGGTAATTAAAGGGTTAACTGAGACGATTTGATATATTACTGGAGAGAGAACGTCTCGGACGAGGAGTTAACATTTATACAACTTCTTGGTACTCTGTACTTACATGGAAATTCCTGCAATTCTGTGAGAAACGTCGTACTAAGCGCTCATGAATTAGGTTTCGTAACTCGTGTCCGTTTGCTGATAATCATAGTACCTCATAGTGCATGCGTTTATTTCAAGCTTTGCCATGAAGTTGTACGATTTGATGTCACGTATCCTCCGACGGTTATGTCTTTGCACTCGAAGTTCGTTCGTGAATATATACTTGACCTAAGTAGTGCATCGGTGTGTTTGAATGGAACGTAACGGCCCAGGGAGGTTCAGTGGCTACACGGTTTCAAATTTTGAAGATTTAGTTTCGAACAATGCTAAGTAGGAGACGATAAGAATAACTCTTTTCGGTCAAATACTCATAATAAAGTGCTCAGGGAACTTTATCAAATTTTGCAATTTCGACCATCTTCCTTTTTAAAATTTTACTGGAAATTAACTTTTTTGGAATCAGCGATAAATACTACGGCAGAAAAGTGGGGTTTTTTCTCGTACTTGTTGCAATCGAGTACAAGTTAAAGAGTTAAAATAGCTGATTTTAACGTAAAATTTTATAGAGACGTACATAATTACTGAAACTAGTGGATGTAATCATATCCGTTTACCATTAGTAAAGCGCAGTTGGGGACAACAGCGATTTATTTATCAAAAAGTTTTATGGACGGGGACAATTTAGATTACTCTGTTTCCAAGCGCTATTCCCTCTCCATTTGTAAGAAACAAGGTAAAAGTTTAATTTTTACATAGTTACAATGTGTATTTTGACACAGTTACATTGTGTTATAACGTTATTCTTTCTTCCTATTTAATTTAGTTTCTTTTAGTTGTTAGTTCTTTGGTCTTTAATTATTTAATCTAAATCTTAATTCTTTGTAACTGTAATGTTTATAATTATTTAACCTGTCAGGAATTCTCTGGAAACCACATCATGCGATGAGCACTTCCAGCTTAAATGTTACTATAATAATAATGATAATGATGATGATGATGATGATGATGGTAATGATAATGATAATGATAATGATAATCATAATCATAATCATAATCATAACGATAATCATAATAATAATCATAATGATAATGATAATGATAATCATAATCATAATCATAATCATAATCATAATGATAATCATAATCATAATCATAATCATAATGATAATCATAATCATAATGAAAATAATAATAATAAAATCATTATGTTGAGTTTAGCAGCTAACCATAGTACAACTTCTAATTTGAGAACTGAGCCAGGCGGTTTTGCGGCTGCACGTGAAACTGATCGTGGACATTAAAATTTTAACTTAACTACATATTTAATGATTATTTTGTGAAGAATGATTCCACTAAGTAAAGGGTGGCAGTGGTTATTTACAAAACGTGACACCTCCAACGAGGTCAAGGGAGATTAGCTTGAAACATAGCAAAGAATGCAATCTTTAACAGGGAACTGACAGAAGAAGTATGGAACACGAAACTAGTGTAATTACGTCTCAATCTCGAGCGGACCGAAGCTACACTTGCCTCGGCAAAGAAAGCAGTTACTGAACCGACACCAATTGTCCCTCAAGGCCACAATAACTGACGTAAACGAACGTAAGCGATCGGTTGAAGGGAAAATTGCAGAAAAGCTAGATTACGTCATACCTCGTGTCTTTCAAAATTATTTTCCGTGCCCGCGATCGTCTGTGCGCAGCCTAAACAAAACCAGGACGACAAGATGTCTGGAGCTGACCAAGAAGTCGAACGCCGGCAAAAATGTGTCGGCAATTATTGAAGAGAAACCCAAGAGAAACAGCCTCATTAACAACTCAAAGTTGAAATGGAACTGCACGAAGTTTAGATGAAATACGCAACAGAGCTTCAAGCGGCGAAGAATACGCGAGAACAAAGCCGAAGGCTCAGAGCCAAGTAAACAACGACCACAATGTAACAAAGGGTATATAAGCAAAACTACCAAAGTTGGGAATTACAGCATTTAACCGATCGTATCAAGAGTGGCCTCACTTTGGGCGTCTGTACACCGAAACTATAGACTAATCTAGCATCCCAAATGTCACGAGGTTTGCTTATCTGAGACAACTACTCGTACTTAATGTCAAGAACTATGTGAAAGGATTAACATTTACAAATAAAGGTTAAAACAGGGCCAAAAGCATCCTGAAGATCAAGTATGGGAATGAAAGAGAGATCGTTAAAGAGTGTACCTCTGAGATATTCAATTTATGAAAGATTTCAAGTCTCAATGTTCAGAAAATTCACAAGTTCAGGAAAAAATTGCTGTATACCGTTCCTGCAAACGATGAAGAAACTCGAACAAGTTAATGGTTATATGTCCACGACGTTGGAAAAATTACTAACTATACGTGGATACCCGGTTAGGACGGATCCAGATTGGGACTTGTGGAACTCTGGGGAACTGGCTGAAGCGCTAAGACTGTATAAGCTAGAAGAAATCTAGTCAACCGGAATATTAGAGAGAATCCAAATTCAACATAGGTCGTTCTGGGGGAAGGTCATCAATAATCTGCAACACACGACAAGGGCCCAACAAAGTATTCAGATGCGCGTCTACTGCGACACGCAAGATCACAAGTCATTACATTGCCAATAAGTGAGAACTGCATTCGAAAGAAAAGGAATTCTCGTCAAAAAGAGTCTTTGTTTTAATTGCGCAATACTATCGTACAGAGCGAGTGATTGTCCGACCGAGAATGCGTGCGACAACTGCTCGAAAAAATATCACACGTCGATATGCGACTTTTTTTAACTGCGCTAAGCCATCGCACAGAGCCAGTGATTTCTTGGGATAATATCTTGCCAGAACCATCCGGTAAAAATCATCAGACATCGATAAGCTATGCAAAACCGGGGTGTTCGAAAGAAAATTTGCTAGGAGCAAAAAAAGTCCGATGTCACCGACGAAGTGTATCCTATCGTACTAGTCGAAGTTGATAGAATAAAAATACGAGAATTATTAAACACTGCAGCTTGGGGTGCTATGCATCTGCAAAACTTATCGATGCCTTACACAAACATCCAGTGAGAACCAAAAGGAAGAGAACAGAAATGATGATGGCGTGTAAGACAGCAAAGGTGAAAGTCACACAATGCGAAAGTGACGTCCATTGATCAGAAATTCAACACGAAAGTCAATCTCACTAAAGTTCTCAAACCTGAACTCATGTGAATTGAAAACCCTAAGTACAAAAGGCTGATCTCAAAATATCTACATTTGAAATTCGTGTGCATGGACAATGATGATCCAAATAATCAACTGCTCGTCCATCGAGTATTTGGAGTCGCTGAGTATTCTAGAATCAAAACAGAAACTCGACCGTGTGTTGGCCGTGAATGCAAGCCTGTGGGAGAACTAACCAAGCTAGGACGGGTAATAATTCCCGCAGGACAAGAATTTAAGTTGAGATCTAATGTTGCCGCGCACCAGCCAAGCGGATTATGAACGGTTATGTCGGTTGAATATGTTAGAACTAGAATACTCGGACGTGCAGGACCAACAAACTGTGTACACAGAATTCAAAGGGTAATCACACATCCCTGCCGTCAAAATGGGAAAAAGCCTACACTGCCTTGGTAGACATACAAATAAGCTCCATCGAAACGACTACGCGGGAGTATACAACGCCATAATTCAAGAACAGACACAAACAAGAGTAGTCGAGTCTGTCAATCAACTTCTCCAAGGGAAGGAATTTTACTCAGCGCTCAAGGCAGTAATCTGAGAGTTAGGCCAGACGACCAAGATGAGGATAGTATACGATCCCGTCTGCATGTGTAAATTCCAGTGAACTCAAATAAGACTGGAAGGCTAGCTGCAATGATTTTACACATTATTGAGTGAAGCCAAGATGGCGGCAATTGAAGCCTCTTTTGTAGGTATAAAACACGCGTGTTTTTTACGTGGGGTAGTCACGAAGGTTGAAAGCATGGCAATGCGGCCGGTGACATGCTGTGGAGCTCGTCGTTCAAATGCAGAAATTTTGTACTCTTTGATTGATTCATACAGGCTTTTAACGCTGTTTCTAAACAATTTTCAAGGGAGAGTATATTTCTAAATAAGAATGAACATTCGATCGAATATTTCACCTATTTTACGAGGATATTCAGTTTGAGTCGTCAATATATTTAGACAAAATTCGAACGTTCACAGTGAACATATACAAG
>JBAHVQ010186989.1:0-15301 GCA_036872915.1 Nanipora kamurai | reverse complement strand
AAAGGCAGGGGTACAATGCAAGAGTTAGCAGCACTCCTCGGACGCATGAGCCATGCATCTCAGAACGGCATTTGGCTCGCATCTCTGCACTACAGAGCACTGCAGAGGGTTCACTCACCAGGTACCCTCAGATTCGGTTGCAAGCAATCGAATCAGATCCTAGAATTGTCACAAGAGGCTATGGGGAATCTGGAGTGGTGGCTGTCCCAGGAACCCCAGAATACCAATGCCCAACATCTCAGATGCCCACCGTTTGATCTGGTGATTCACACCGATGCATCTCTGCCGGGCTGGGAGGCATCAGCGGGCAACACATCTATTGGGGGGCATTGGAGCCCAGAGGAATCTCGGCTCCACATCAATGTACTGGAGCTCAAAGCAGCATACCTTGCAATCCAGGCCTTCACAATGAATCGAACAACAGTGCCAGCACACATTCTCCTTCGCATCGACAACACCACAGCGGTGGCGTATATCAACAGGAGAAGCGGAACTCATTCCCCATCTCTATCAGCGGTGGCTCTGGAACTCTGGTCCTATGCCCTCAAAAAAGGATCCTGGGTGACAGCAATGCATATCCCAGGAACTCTCGACAGCGAAGCCGATGCAGCTTCTCGTCATTTCAACCCCAGGGTGGAGTGGACATTGGATCCCGGGGTTTTCCAGGAAATCGTAGATCGCTTTTATCTCCCGAATGTGGATCTGTTGCATCGAGGTTATCTCACCAAGTCAAGAACTATGTCTCCAGATTCCCGGATCCGGGGGCCATAGCAATCGATGCCTTTCTCCAAGAATGGAACAGATGGAACAGTCTCATACACCCCCTGTGAACCTTCTCCTTCGGGTAGTGAGGAAGATCCGGGAAGACAGAGCGTCAGCCTTGGTGATAGCACCGAACTGGCCCAGTCAACCCTGGTTCCCACAGTTAGCACAGATGCTGGTAGAGTACCCTCTCCAGCTGCCAACCTCGAGGTCTCTGTTATACCTTCCTTTCGACCTACAGGCCCATCACCCCCTGTGGGCAACCCTGGACCTGACTGTATGGCCAGTATCCGGAGACGCTTCGAAACAACGGGTTTTTCGTCAGACGTTGTCGAGATCCTCCTGTCCTCATGGAGTGAGTCCACCAGAAAGAGATATGCAGGTCCCTGGCGAGCGTGGGCAAATTAGTGTACCGACCGTGGATGGTGTCCCCTTTCAGCACCTGTGACTGCAGTCCTTTCATTCCTGACTGGTCTGTTGAAAGACAAAGATCTGGAGTATCGTACCATTGCCGTATACAGATCTGCAATATCCCAAGCTCACGATCCTATTGGTTCGGTCGTACTGGGCGAATCACCAGTTGTATCCAGGTTCATGAAAGCAGTTTTCAAAGCAAAACCCCCTAAACCAAAGTATTGCTCTTCTTGGAATGTCGCTAGAGTATTGGATTTCCTAAAAGATCAGGAACCACTAGAAAAGATCCCACTAAAGATGCTTACCTTCAAGCTCTCCGTTTTACTAGCTCTTACTACAGGTGCAAGAGCTCACGAACTGGCAGCTTTGGATCTTGACTTTTGTCTGGCCAAAATGGAAGCTTGGGAATTTACAATCCCAGAGCACTTGAAGTACTCTAGACCTGGTCACTCTCCGAGGAAATTCTACGAGTATCTCCCAGCATATCCACAAGATACTACCATCTGTGTAGTAAGCGTCTTAAAGGCTTACACCGAGCGTACAGCTAGTATTCGGAAAGCCCGTAAGCTTTTAGTCTCTTATATCGCTCCCTATGACAGCGTCTCTAGTCAGACTGTCTCACGTTGGCTAACACAAATAATCCACATGGCTGGAATATCTTTAGAATTTACGGGACATTCTACAAAGAGTGCCTCTACTTCAACAGCAGCAGCAGCTGGACTGTCATTAGATTTAATAGTGGAAGCAGGTGATTGGAGTTCGGCGAAAGTATTCGAAAAACATTACCGTAATCGTCCAGATCGGACTGCCTTTATGCAAGCTGTTTTGAACGCTTAACCTGTTAAGACTTGTTTGATATACATTAAATATGCTTTGTTGTTGTTGTTGGGGATATAACATACTTCCCCGATGTAGTTTGTGCACTCGCAGATTAATTAAATTATTATGCCAGTAGCTACCAAAAGTCTGCACTAGTACTGTGAGTATCATTCGGAAAAGGAGTGAAGGAGAAATGTAATTTCCCCGGAGGGTTAGGTACTTACCTGACGGGGAGATCTAGTTCTCCGAGCTCCCTTGGAGAGTGATACGAACAATACGATCCCCGCCTGAAATGGAAGGACGACTCACAAGTGAGGTTTCCTAAATTACATACTAGTCCTTCCCCTCCCAGCTACTGGCATCTGAAGTGGACCGCAGCAACGTCACTCAATCAGAGGACAAAGGGCATGTGTTGGCTTAATTTATATTCGTGGTACCCAGATCGCTCGTGCCGCGATCTGCACTAGTATTGTTCGTATCAGTCTCCAAAGGAGCTCGGAGAACTACATCTCCCCGTCAGGTAAGTACTTGGCCCTCCGGGGAAATTACATTTCTCGTCTAGGGCTCAGAAATCGTTTTTGTGAGAGAACGAGCTTGAGGAACGTCTACTAGTCGTCTAACCATTGTGTAATGCAACACAGTTGTAAACTATTTTTAGGGTCTGTCTTCAGCCACTTGAGTTAAGTGTTAACGGCGCCAAAGCCTTACCTGATTTATCTTTTCACTTCCTTGCGTAGTGTTGTTTTTTGATATGGAAAATGCTTCTTGTTGTATAATGTTGAATTCTTCTTATAACTAACTTATCGTCCTGTCACGAGTTCGTCCTAAAAGGTTTTTCATTGTCTTTGACACTCGAAAATTTCCTTCACCAAATATCATATCATTTCATGTTACTGAGTGTCAATACCAAAATATTCCTTGACATACCCTTCACTTCACCTACATTCCCACCGATATATATACAGAGTTCGTGACCACGCTCTCGACAGCAGCCTTCGTAGCTCAGTTGGCAATGTGCTGCACTAGATTTTTTGATTGCATTTGTCGACGTAATCTTGTATATCTTTGTTCATCGTAGGCCAATAAACTGCTTCTCGTGCGCGTCGTTTACATGCCTCCGCGCCACAATGTCCAGTGTGAATAGCGTTGAGAATTGTGGTAGTCATTGAGGCTGGGATAACGAGCTTCTCTCCTTTGAATATGATATCGTTATAGATTGAAAGCGTTTCAGAAAACTCTCAGTAGTGCTTGACGTTTGGATGTATTACTCTTTTGTGTTGCGGCCAGACTTGCAGAATTGTTTTGCGTAGTACTTCTAATGTGGGGTCGGCACGTGTTGCTGCTTTCAGGTGTTCACTTTTCTCTGCGGAGAATGGAATTTTTGCGTGAACTGTTAGCTCTAGCAACAACCTCTTCTATCGTGGGCATTGGATAGTGCTCGCGCTTGATGGAATTGTCCAAGTCTTTTGTTTGGTTTGGTTTCGTGATTGTAACCATGGATGACACACAGTTTGTTGGTTCTTCGACAGGCTTAATAACTCCTAGGTGCTGCATGCGGTCTAACTCGTCTTTGACTTTAGTGCGTAACGCTACAGGGATTTTCCTCGGTGCGCGAATTACTGGCTTCGCGTCCTCTTTAAGGCGGATAGTATGTTGCACTGGAAGGCGTCCGAGTGTCTTGTTGTCAAATACGTCTGAATATTCTTCCATTATGGATTTAGTTGTGGTTGGTTTGACTTCATTTATTCGTTTGATAAGATTCAATTCTTGACACGCTTGCAGTCCAAGTGTAGGGCTTTCGTTGCTATCAAAATGTACATCTTCTCTTTGTTTTCGCACAACAGCGTTGTATGACCCAGTACGTCAGTTTTGTGTCCTCCATATGACACTATTTTGGTGTTTGATTTCTTTAGTGTGTCGTTGACGCGTAGTTGATTAAATATTGCTTTTGGCATTACGTTGCATTTTGCTCCTGTGTCTAGTTCGACCTTGACCGCTTGTCCATTGATTTTCAATTCTGAAGTCCATTCATCTACTGCATGTACTGTTGCTTGTTATGTTTTAATTGTTTCAATAATGAACTCTTCGTCGCTTGAGTCGGAACTGGCAATGTTTGCTGCGTCAACTCTTCTCGATGACTGGCAAACTCTTGAAAATGATTGCCCTTTCTACAAGATGAACAGATTTTCCCATACGCGGGGCATGCTTCTTTTCGGAATGCGTGTTTGGCGCCACAATGGGTGGTGAATAGAAGAACGGACCAGTGCTGGAAAAATTTAGCTGGGGAAAATATTCCGTGTGCAACTTGGAAGAAAAATTTTAGAATGAGCAAAGAATGTTTCTTCAAATTAGTGGCCGAGTTAGACCCAGTGATTGGGCCAAAGCCAAATACCCCCAATTACAGATTCCTTACTACAGATAAGAAATTAGCAGTTACCTTGTATTATTTAAAAGACAAAGGGTCGTTGTGGATGACAGCAAACACATTTGGTATTCATCAATGTACAGTTACAAAAGTGATAGCAGAGGTACGTGCTGCTATAAACAGGGTGCTGGGGCCAAAGTATATCTATTTACCACAAGACAAGAATGAAATGACCATATTTGTACTAGCAGATCGTAGAATTCAAGAACTATCTTGCCGCTGCCACTACGGCGTCCAGTTGTGACTGCAATGGAGAAATTCTGTCTAGTCTCCTTCAATTTTTCATGAATACGTTGGTACCCTTTTTTAATAGGCTTCTTTTCGTCCTGCTGCTGCTTTAGCAATTTTTCTTTTTCCAATTTCTGCTCCTCACTGAGCGAACCATCATCTTGACTAAATAGTGGGCTGGCTAAAACAGATTTCGGACCAAACTGTGAAGGATCATTTGAATAAATTGCTGCCATTTCGCATCTTATAGCTTCGTACTGCTTCACTTTATCGGCATTAAAATCACTGTTCTTAAATTCCATTTGTGTCTTATAACTGGCCAAGTATCGAAGAAGATTATCGACTTTACTGCTATCCCAACGAAATCTATTTCGTCCAGCGACAAGCGGACTTTCTGCTTCTGTGTTTTCTTCATTTTGTAGCAAATCGTCATGGATCGTTTTTATAGTAAACGCAGGGATGAAATTTCAGCCCGGTTAACAGGGTTGAAAATGCTCCATGTAATCAGGCCCGTAGGTTTTCTTCGTTCGGATGGTTTTCTCGGCATTTCGTGGCGAGGGGGACCAGTTCCGGAGAGATTCTTCTGCGTTGTCTGTATCCTATGAACTACGTTTGTGTCATCTTTGATCTCTTTCATTTGTTTCTGTGAGATTTCTGCGGCGTGTGCAATATCGATGCATTTTTGAAGACTCAGTTCAGGCTCTCGAAGAAGGCGGCTGCGCACTTTGTCGTCTCGTATTCCTACTACAAGTCTGTCTCGAATTAGTTCATCTCGAAGCTGTCCGTAAGCACATTTCTTAGCCTGCACACGTCATTCTGTTAGATACGCATCGAACGTTTGCGACGGCTGTTGAACGCGTGTATTGAATAAGTGTCTTTCGTAAGTAATGTTCTTCTTCGGTTCACAGTAATTCTGAAATTTCTCTAGTATGGCTTGCGGGTCGTCTCTTTCACCTTCTTCAGCGAATGCGAAAGTATTGAACACCTCTATGGCTTCTTCTCCAGCTACGTTCAACAATATCACCGCTTGTTTCTTTTTGGGTACGTTTTCGGCGTCGAATCCCGTCGCAGACATGTAAATTTCAAACTGCTGACGAAACCGTCTGAAGTTTTCGGCGACGTTGCCTTCAAATTCAAGTTTGGCTGGTTTCGTGAATTGGCTGGCTTTCATGTTGATCCCACCGCTGCCACCACGTGATTATAGCTTTATTTGTGATTAATATGAGCTGTAGAAGTATATTACTCGTGTCCGACAAAACATTGTTTACCGCTGCAGTCTCAAGATCCCAGTCAAATCTTATAGGCGTTCCCCGCCTTAATTATTAACTATATTACCGGCTTAGTTTAGTTGATAAGCGCGCGAGAGCCCACACTGACAAACTAAAGACCCATAGCTTCACCAGGTTTCAACGCTCTCAGTACAACGTTTTTAGTAAGCCCAAACTAGTAACAGTGCTGCTTGGTGCACTAGGCAGTGCACCACTAGGGGTAGGCAACTTCTTTCTCCACCCCCTTCGTCTGATTCTTACAAACTGATCGTGTTTGTGAAATGCAACATAAAGATCCTGATCTTTCACTTATCGTCACTTACCTTGACACGAAAGTCTTGCCTTACTGCGATAAACTCGCATGTAACATTCCTAACACTTGCGACCAATATTTCAATGACGAATACGGGTTACTCCAACACTTTTGAAGGCGAACCGGTCGAAGCCTCAACGAAACCAAATTCCGACTCACAGTTCCACCAAGTTTACGTTTTGATATCCTAAAATCGCTTCGTGACGACCCCACAGGCGGACATCTAGGATTACAGAAAACTTACGTTAAAATCCGCGCTTGATATTATTGGCCGGGTATGTTTAAGAATATCCAACACTGGTGTCGTTTCTGCGTTGATTGTTCAATGCGCAAAACACAGCGAAATCATCCCAAGGCACCGTTGTTACCTATTCCGGTCAAAGGTGCATTTGATCGTCTCGCCGTTGACTGTTTAGGTCCCCTCCCCAAGTCATATTCTGGTAATCGTTACGTTGTACCATTTCACGCGATGTCTCGAGGCATTCGCTCTCCAAACAATTGAAGCATGTGATTGACAAATTTCTTATCAATGAAATATTATGTCGTTACGATTCGCCTAGAACCTTGTTGTCTGATCGAAGTCGAAATTTTTTATCTAATCCCCTCCGCGAAGTTTGCAAATTGATGGATACGACAAAACTAACAACTACAGCTTACCACCCACAAACTGATGGTTTAGTCGAACGTTTTAGTAGTTTCATCTCACAGGCTTTGTCGATGTATGAGCAACAAAGTCAACGCGATTGGGATGAGTACTCACCAGCTATTTTGTTCGTGTACAGAACGTCTCCTTCGGCCACCATGTGTGAACCACGGCTACCCATCGATGTTGCGTTATTGCCACCCACGCAATTATCATCTTCTATCGAAGAGCATCGCTAGCGAATCGTATTGCTACTTGAAGAAGCCCAGCGCCTTGCAAAACAAAATACTGAAAGGACGCTGCAGAAGATTAGAAGTTGGTACGAAAAAACATCCGTTCCTGCGACTTTCAAAATCGGACAACGCGTGTGGCTTTGTTCTCTAAAACACGAAAAGATCTGTGGCGGAATAAAGGAAGAAACAAACTCCGAACAATAATGTCATCTTGATAACTCAAGATATGAGCTAAAATCAAGGGATTTACAATGAAATTGTGATATTTCATCTTTATTTCAAAGACAGTCAGTCTGTCTGTCTGATGATGTCTGTGAAATAAAGACGAAATATCACAATTTCATTGTAATTCTCTTGATTTTAGCTCATATCTTGAGTTATCAAGAATACATTATTGTCCGGAGTTTGTTTCTTCCTTTATTTCTTTAAGTTGTCGGCTGGTTCTGGATTCTGTGGCGTAAATTACTCCATTTTTGGCACGGTCCATTTCACATAGTAGAAAAATTGCCACCAGTGAATTTTCGTCTACGAACTGCTGCAAATCGTCTTCTTTCGTCATCAGTGCATCCAATCGTTTAAAACTGTATTACGATTTTGCCTTGGCAGAAGATGAAATCCCAAAGGATAGTTTTCTTGTTGAAGAAAATAAACAATTATGAAAATCCTCCTGAAAACATATCTGCGAGTGATGAAATGACGTCAAATTAGTTAACACACGAATAGTTGTCTGGTGATACCTCCGACGCTGGTCCAACGATTGCTACAATCATGGCCAAAAGAATCTGGACACGTAAATTATCTTCAAGTTTTTGTTAATATATGAAATTACTGTAGTACCGATGAAACAAAACCCTTATCACCGTTCCCCCAATACAATGTTGAGAAAATGTGAACTGCAAGAGCGCATAACAGACAAATACGATAAAATTCACAACATTGTCGGGGGGCGGGGGTGCTTAAAATTTTGATGAATTAATGATAGATGTCCCAGTACTTTTGGCTACGATTGTAGCGATGATTCCGTTGAATCTTCAGTTTCTTCAGTTGAAAAAAGTTTGAAAAATCGCCGACGTAAAGGACACACCGAATATCTGGTTAAATGGGCAAATTCGCGAGTTCGGAAACGAGGATTGTTTTGCTAAGTCTGGTAACTAGTTTAGGGCACGCTATGTATTGTGGTACGTTTGAGGGGACGCTTGTTTGTTTACTTTGGGATTGATGATTATCGAATTGAAGCACTACTTAAACTGTTCATTTTTAGATTTATAAATAAATGGGAGAGTGAAATTGTTGTGTGCCAGGCTGAACAAATAACTGGCGTAATTCACCATCGTTGCCGTTTCACAGAATCCCAGTTGATCCAGGAATACGCGCTGAGTACGACAGATTGATACGAAATGATAACCGCAAGTTGTCCTCTTTGAGCACCAGGATATGTGGCGCACATTTTCCAAGTAACGAAAGATCTTTTCGAAATCAGTTAGCTTCCATATTTCCTTGGACAAGGGACGTTGGGCCTCGCAGAGCAATAGTCAAACACGATTTGCCGGTACAAGATCAAAATCGTCGACGAGGTGATCCTAGCCAGCATACGGAACCATGCCCTTTTGATGATACCTTTATAGAAGCAAGTTCGGTCGGTTCAGACAGTTCCATTCGAACCAACGAAAGGTATCCGTAAAAAGTCTCCAGTTCCTGTGCCTGACTGCAGTAAAATCGATGAGCGTAAGAAATAGAGAACAGATATCAAAACTTCAGTTGGAACTTGATAACGTCAAAACAATCAGGGAAGAACTTTGTGAGAGCAATAAGAGAATAGCAATGCTGGAAGTAAAAGTAAAGAATTGAATGAGCAAGTGGTCACTCTAACATATAAGCTTAACAATGAACCTACGTTTGATTTTGATTGCTACAAATCATCCAATGAAGATATTGTTTTCTACAGTGGTTTCCCAACATACAAGCATTTACTAATGTGCTTTGATGTGTTGAAAGAAATGGTCCCAAGGATTAACTATGGAATGATTTCAAAAGAGTATGAAGAAGTAGAACCATTCAAACTGAGAAAAGTAACTGGGAGGCGAGGAAAGCTGTCGAAGTGACAGGAGTTTTGTTTGGTGCTTTTAAGAATTCGTCTCGGGCTATTAGAGCGAGACCTTGCTCATCGATTTAGGGTTTCTGTGTCTACTGTTTCAGCTATTTTAAGTAGTTGGATTCCGTTTATGAGAGCTAAACTTGAACCACTGTGTATTCGCTGGCATGAAAAGCAACAGATGTCACTGATGCTAAAACAGTTTGTAGAACTTTGCCCAGAACTTGTGTCAATCATTGATTGCGCAGAAATCTGAATGGATTCACCATCCAGCCATGACAACAAAGCAGCCTACTACTCAAGCTATAAGTCGCACTCAACAATGAAGGCTCTTGTGGGAATCACTCCTAATGGAGTTGTGTAATTTGTCAGTAATCTTTATTCTGGCTCAATCAGTGATCCTGAAATTCTCAAAAGAGCTGGCTACTTGGAGAAGCTGCAAAAAGGTGATGTTGTTATGACCAATAAGGGCTTTTTGATTCAAGATGAATTAGCTGAAGTAGGGGCCTCCCTTGTAAAACCTAATTTCCTCAAAAAGAAAAGTCAATTCACAGCAAGAGAAAGCAAGCAGAACAAGGTAATAGCTAGCTTAAGAATTCATGCGGAGAGATGCAATTTCACTTGCAGATATTGCATCAGACACATAGGTTGTAGTCGCATGCATTTCTAACTTTTGGCTGCCACTTGTTAATTAAAACATGTTTATTAAGACATAACATACATAAACAATATGATAAAACAGTGACAAGACTTTGCCTTGGTGCAGATTCAAGAGTGCTTAGTTTAAATATGTAGAGCATTATTTATTTCAATAATACTTTCAATCTTGTAATTCATTATGATAAAATAGTATTGTACCATGTGTAACCCACGAGGATAGAATTCACGGACCACGATCCTAACAGGTCACATTTGGCAAGCCTGATGCATAGCGCAATAATCGAACTCCACAACTGATGATCGGTGAAAACGATTTTAATAACAATGACTCGATTATAGACGGTAGAATGGAAGTATCTAACAGGCAGTAGGTATGCTGATCTATGGGTTCGAACTAGAATACAATAACCAAGAAATAAAGCTAACTTAACTAACATAAGAATATAGCGCAAAATAGAACTAACTAAACTGATACAATCTTACGAGCGTAACTAAGAATCGTTTGAGTAAAATGATGCTAATTACACAAAATACTGTGATACTCACTTTGGAATCCAAATCGCTTTGTGTTGGTTTGCGTTGGGCTTCATAGGAATGCTTTTCCTTTGCAAGCTGTCACTTCTTTTCCCCCAACAATGCTTCACAAATTTCATTTCTTGCATGGGGGAAGCTTTTTTTCACCCTCCTTGGGACATTCCATGTACAGGGTCTTGAAGTGCAAGGAGAAGTTAATGATTGCTCTTGAGGTGCACGATTTTCTTTACAGCTCTCTTGTGATTCTAACATGAACAAAGTAGCAGCTAGGTGATTGCATCTACCATCTACTCTAGCAGGGCAGTCACAAGATGCTTGTTGTACACATGATTTTTCATCTATCACAACTTTCACCAAATATATTCCCTTTTTCATTAAAGGTAAAACTTTGCTCTTCACGTAAAACAATTGTCCCTCTCTTTTAGCAAAAACCAGCCTGACATGACCAGATTGAAAGAAGTTATACCTTTTAACAAGAGGTTTTTCAGTTGCCACTTGCCTCTTCATCTCAACACCTTCCATTAAGAGGTTCCAAATGTTGTCATACTTTATTTTAAGGAAAATTGACAAATCACAATGGAAACCTGCAGTAGGGAAGGTTTCTTCAAATGTTGGATGGACATCGTGACCAATTTTTGCCCGTTTTTTGTTGTAATTAACACCACCGTCGGGGTCCACGATGTTGCCTGCTAGATCATTTTCAATGTAATCTATTACTCTGAAAGATTTAAATAAAAGACAAATGAAATATTCAACTTCACCTAAATCACAATTATGCCAGAATTTAGTAGATTACCTTTTCATAAGCTCGGGTTTAGTTCCAGTAATTTTTGTCCCACGACAACTAAGCCATCTTTTGAGTATTGCTACAGAGCACTGCTCGACTGGTTTGCAAAGTTTAGCTCCAGAAACATCCTCCACTGTCAATACAATATTCTCCAAAGAGTTCCGCCCTTCGTTCACTGGATTATTTTCCATGTTTTGTGGTTTTATTTATCAAAAATACGCCTGAATACGATTATATACACCAAGAACAGTCTAAGCAGAAATAGCAAACAACGTCCTGCGTCCCCTCAAACGTACCACAATACATAGCGCGCCACTAACCTAGTTACCGGACTTCGCAAAACAATCCTCGTTTCCGAACTCACGAATTACCCTTCTGAGTACAACTCCGGGGTTCCTGAATCTGATATGATTACGCAAAGTGACCGTAAACCACCTCCGATAGCTTCACTTTCAACTAGAGCAACATAAACGATTAACCCTTATTCTTCAGGCAACGCAACTTTCGATTGCCCTACTACTCGCCGCCCCAAGGTAACTGCGAAATCTTAGGTTCCTCCTAAATTAAGTTCACTCGTTCTTATTATATTTCAACAATTAGGTTTCGCATTGTTGACACTGAAATGGACTTTAACTGTCCGGAACAGCTCAGGTTTGTTTTCTTGAGTTCTTTTATAGTGATATTTTTCCAACCCAGCCTCTCTAGGTCCTTACCTGATCTCGGACCTATCTCTAACTGCAGACGCATCCATGAAACTAGTTTCTATAAATCTGCTAACAAAATCAACTGTCATCACAACATGCATTTATTTTCGAGGGGATGTTCAACAGTACTCACCAAAAATGTCTCATCTTACCATCTACTACTGTATTGCGGAACGAACCAAATTCACATCCATAAAATCGTTTTTGGCTCAAAATGTGAACACAGCACTCTTAACCAGATCCCAGTAAGTATTTTGGCATGCCAAAAGGCTATTCATACACATCGTTCTCCATATGGACCTCTCAAACAATACAAACCGAACGAGTGGCGCGTAATCTCGCACGAGCATGCACGAAGACCTTCGATCGTTTCCGAGTTATCGCATACTCCGTTAAATTAACTGGTAATGAGCATCTCATTCAACATGTTAAACACACTAAATGCTATTACAAACGCTACTATTGTACCCCGCATGAAATGCCGAGATCTCAAATTGCTTGGAAACACATCAAACATGATACCCGTCAGTTTCATTCAATTGGATATTATCAAGTAAACAAAATTGATGATTATTTAATAGTTCCCGCTCTATCTGTCGGAGGTGGAATCCAATTTGCCAATAAAGATAACACGGCCTACTTTCTGGACAATGGATATATTCTGCTGATAGATTCCCTTTCACTTCATGACTTAGTTCAAGCTATAATGCACATTTCGTCCTCATTGCAACATCCTCAACGCAACGTACCAAAAGTAGATTACAAATTTAGGCTGAAACAAATGAGTCATATGCATTTACTTCGTGCTTATCTTGGGAGCTTGTCGAACACGAAAGACAGAACATGATTCATGCATGGGAAAACTTGTGTCGCCATTGCCAAGAAATTCACTGCATACATCGTTGGATGACCCAACGGTTTCCGCATAGCAGCGCTCAATGGTTGGCGCCCTCGCCTGGTTATGTCGTTATCCCTCCTGGCGACGCTTATTCCACAGCTCGTTGCCTTAATACAACAGCTTATACTATATATTGTAACCGCTCCTACAACGGCACCTGTTTTTCTGACTTTCCTGTCATTGTTCATTTTCCGGATTCGTTAAAGTTTTTACAGCTTACTGACCGCCGTCTTCAATCTCACAGCGTCCCTATTCCAAGTGCTCAAGTCCCTGAAGCAACCTACTTAGAAGATCATAATGAGTTGCTTTGGTTGATAACTCGTAACGGCACTATTACTCCCCATAACTACTCATAACATGCTTCTGAACACTTTAACGAATTTTCGCCGCAGAAGTCATGTTATACGCGCCATTGGCCATTCTATGCATGATGGATTAGACGGCGTAAATTACCTTAATCAAAAAGTCGTTTCTAGTCTTGGCAAAGCGACCGGTATAATCATAAAATCATCCGGAGAAGTGATGGAGCATGCATCTAAAGGTGCAGGTTCCTTTTTTCAAGACGTTCTAGGAGGCCTAATTGGTCCTTGCTCTGGGGTGTTTTGATATTACTTGCATCGTTTTGTGCATACAATTATCTCCGCCACACAAACTTTTGTTCTAAACCAGACACTGACACCCTCACTGACAAACGTTCAACTAATAAACTCGCACAAACAACATCTTTTCTTGACAAACATGAAGCGTGGGTGGTCTGCGGTCTGCCTCGTTGTCCTTCAAATCCTCCTCTCTCCGACCCTCCTGAGCGGCAAACATCAGTTTAGGAAAACAAACTCATTATCGCCTCTGTGTTCACATTTTAGTCCCTTGGTTTTTCGGTATTGATTCTCGCCGCTTATTAGGTAGAGATATTGTTTGTAATTGCCCCAGGAGTCCATCAGGGATTGTTCCAGTTATACATAACTGGCAAATATCCGTGACGTGCTATTTCCTTTGGGGAAATATGTGTTGAGTTAAGTAGGTTTAATAGGATCTCCAAGTCTTACTTTAATTATTTTCCTTTGTAATTGAAAAATTCAAATACACTTACCTGTACGTTGACGTTGAATTTGGATTCTACAAGTCATCAGCCAAGGAGTGAAGGAGTTATACGAGATAGCGCCGGCCGCTCACCGAAAACCAAACTTTATAGCAATAGTTTTTCAACATGCATGGAGTGAAGGAGTTTACGGTGGGGTTCAAAACGATATCAACGTAATTAGGGTCTTTATCCCATAATTTTGGGAGGGCGTATAACTTCTTTACTCCCTGGCTGGTGACGTAGTAGAATTGAAAAATTCAACTTACAGGTAAGTCTCGTTGAATTTTTCAGTTCTACTACGTCACCAGCCTACGGTCGTGACGTAGCTATACGAGATTTCACAGCTAGCGTAGAGAAAAACAACATACACCATTGCATATATAGAGATATCTTTAATCAGGTATATACAAGAGTAGTAACTACACTACGGCAGATTGAAGCAGGGCTGACCCAAAATTAAAAGACTCGTCCGAATTTTCGAGTTGCTTATGATAAATAGCCTGGAAAGTACGTTCATTAGACCAGCTCACTGCCTTTAAGATAGAACATATTTCAGTATTATGTGCAGCCAAGTGAGATGTTGATGCCGCCCTAGTGCTGTGTGTTTTAAACTTATTTACATCTACTCCAGAACTTCTTAAGACATGTTTACACTATCAGGTCCATGAGGTTTAAGAAAGCTTATCAGATCGCAGTGTTTCTGTCCGTTTTAAGTATTCTCTGATATGGTTAACTGCACACAGTTTGTTATCTATCAGATAGCTTTCAAGACCACAGGGGCGATATGACTACCTGGTCTGCTCTGTTTTACGTTCTTTCAAATTTGGAATATACACTTGTCCTCAGAGATAGTCATGTTAATAGTTAAAAGATGAATAGTTTGGCATCGTTGCACACTTAATATCAATAGCAAAAAAGTCAGTTGGTATGACAGTTCTTTAAGAGATAGAGTTGTTACATCTGCTCTGCCCCGAATATAATTCAGCACTTGGCTAACATTCCATATCTCCGTGTATCTAGGCAAACTTGGTTTCAACTCAAATACACCTTTCATAAAGCGTTTTACTAGCATATGTTGACCAAATGGAGTTTCAGTCTGCAATAGTGAAGATAGGGCACTCCGTGCTGTATTGATTGAGCTATTGGAATAACCGTTATCAAACAGGCGAGTAAGAAAATCAATTCCAGTAGTAATCGGTGCTGAGAGGAAATTTGCTCCTCGTTGGGAACAGAATGCAAACCACTTATTGTACTTTTGTATCCTTTCGCCATGAGGACATAATTACATGTACTGCAGAAGTAGAAAGACCTAAATTTTCTATTCGTGACCGAACACAAGACATATGTAGGGACTAGTTATAACCTGGCCAGCGGACGGGTGAGACAATTAAAAACTTGATGTTAGATGGAACCAGGGGGTTGTTTTACTCATGTTACAAA
>JBAHVQ010186968.1:0-15305 GCA_036872915.1 Nanipora kamurai | reverse complement strand
AGGCAGAGATTGCATCTTCTTGCTCCGTTGTGGTAAACAGCAGCGCGCTTCAAAATTGACCATTTTATTTTAAAATCGTCCTTTTTTTCTTTTAATGTCCAGATGAATTTTGAAAGCTCGGTTTCATTCTGGTGTTTTTTGTCGCGGAAGGGTTTCTGGTGGTTTCTTAATTGGTTTTTGAATGCGTTGGACGTCATTCCGATATACTGCTTTGTCGCATGGTTGTCTGTAGTTGTCACTTCAGCTTTGTAGATTACATTGTTGGTCATGCATTTATCAGGGATTGGGCAATCGTTCTCTTTTCGGCAATTACACATCTGCAGTCGTTTTCTTTGGGAGCTGGGTTTGTTTTCTGTTTAAGGATTCGGTGGTTATGTCTGTTGATAAGGGATTTTGTTGTCCATATAGCTGTAGCTTTACTTTGAGGGTAGTCTCAATGGAAGTTTTATCGATAATGAAGTTTTACTGAATGTAATACAATGAAATATAATGTGAGTAGACTTTTTGATAGTAAGGGAAATATTGTTTGTGCACCGCCAACTGGTGATGTACATGAGCAATTTGATTGTTTACTGCACCTTGTTGATAACAAACTCTTGTCAGCATTAAAAAAAAAATAAATTAAATCATTCACGGGAGGGTGAATATCAAGGATGTTGGAAGAGCTATGAATATCATTATGTATATAACAGAAAAGGTAAGGTCCAATGACTGAACGTTGAGGTACATCACAAGAAACATTCAATAGTTCAGATTTTTCACTACCCAAAGAAACAAATTGCTTCCTGGTATCGATTGTTATCTATTGACAAATCTTCTACAAAAGATGTGACAATTAGCGGTATCAAAAGGTTCAGATAAATCTAAAACAATGCCACATGATTACATGTAGAAACCATCGCTCTTTGTATTTGGTCAGTCATTGATAAAAATACATGTAAAGTATAAAGTTAGGTTTGAAACTCAATAACACTAATCAATCTTTTGAACATAAGCTTTTCAATAACTTCATTAGCTTTTCAATGTACGGCAGTTTCACTGTGAATAGAAAGAATCCTGGAAATTTTTAAAACAACTACGGACAATACCATTTCAAAAAAACCATTGAAGATAATTTCCAGTACATGTAGTTTTAAGATAAGTTCTTAATTGAAATATTTTAAGATGTTAACTGCTATGCTGAAGAGACTAGTATCCTTCGAAGAATTTAAACTATTTATTTCTAACTGAATTTCCTTGCTGGTAATATAATCTTAACATAAGTTGTTTCATTGTCTTGGCGCCATAAAATCCATTGGAGAACTTACTGAGGGTACTGATGTAGCTGAACGATTTCAAATGTTACCAAAGAAATCAACAAATGCATCAGTAATAGATAAGCTATCAACCAATATTGGTTTTTTAAGGAAAGCGACTACCACTCATTGACTTCAGACTAACGATTGGTTTAATTCCTTTCTATTTCTTATATTTCTTTCGTTTGAGGTAAAATATAGGCGTTACAGCAATATGTTTTCCTAAAGTTTAATCAGATAGTTTTATCTTTTTTAGGCAATTATCTATGTGAATTTATTCATATAATGACTTTGCCTTATTCATTTTTATTGAAGTTATAAGTTATTTTCAGTGAAATTTGGATGCCTGGAGTTATCCAGGACTTGGACGTATGTTCATTATCCCTTCTAGTCAGATTATTCAGAGGAATATGTTTATTAACAATTCTTACTAACATAAATGAAAATTTTCAATCATTATTTATTGACATTATTTCAGGAAGATTCTACAGTCCGTTATAGATTAAATATATTGAAGAAGTTTGCCTTAGTTAATAATGACTAAATTCTCTTCTAAACATTTAAGAGAAATCGAAGTAAAGAAAACATTACCAATTAAAATAGCAGAGTGATGTATTTAAGTAGGTTTCAACATAAATGGATTAGAAATGGGATCGCAGGGTGTTTAAACAGGAAACGAGCGCATAAAACAGAGAACACCTCCCTTAAAATGGATTCTAGTGTAACAGAGAATAGCGAGTTCATTAACAGTAAACATGATTTGAAATAAGACGTTAAAACCAAAGCTTTATATTCTTCAAAATCCATTGCCAGCCGACAATTTGAAAAAATATAAGACAAAGCATAATCTGAAAATAAACATCAACTCAAGATATGAGTTTAAAAACAAGACAAGTGTAGCGATACATTTGGTACAATACATCGCTACACTTGTCTTGTCTTTAAGCTCATATCTTGAGTTATTCACAAGATGCTTATTTTCGGATTATGTTTTGTGTTATATTTATATTCTTCAGTTGTCCGCCAAATGTCAATTGAGAGGCTGTAGAACTTAGCAGAAAAGTACTAAGTGAAAAGAAGTAAATTACGCACACAAGCCACGAGTATTTCAACCTCGTTGATAAAATTAGTTCATAGTAGGCAATGCAAATGAATTGGGTATCCAACACCTACCAATAAGATTGTTGCTGTATTTTTAACATCAAATGACTGAACTACTCAGCCTCTATATATGCATTCGTCCTGTATTTTAAGAAATTATCAGTACCTGGATTTAAAATTATATATGCAGGAGATTAAAATACCTCGTTTAATACAATATTTTTTCTTACTAGTAATTTTAGAGAATAGACTATTATTTGAATAAGAAAAGCCATACAGTAGATGGTTCAATATCAATGTGTGGTTGTCTGTGAATAGCACTACAAATTAAATCATTTATAGGGATGCACAATCATTTGTGGACTCTGAAGGACATTTATCGTAAAAGAAATTAATTTATTAGATTCTAAGAAACCTGACCTACCAGCACGCGATAGGAGTGAAGAAAAATGAATAGCCAGGAATGGCATGACTATAAAATACTTCATAAACTATAAATTTAGTCACTGTCAGTCATGCAAAGATAATAGATCATTAATTTGTTACCATTTGTACCAGCACAACAAAAATTCGCATTTTTACTTCTAATGTTGAAATAGAAGACTGCAAAATAATTTCCACAATAGGAATTTGAGATCTTTTTACTATTCTGAAAATCTAAGGTAGTATAATAACCATAACTAGTTTGTTGTAATATATCTGTACTTCAGTCAGGATCGAGATACCATTGTGCGAGGGTACTAATCTCGACCTGCCTGGGTCCATTTACCCGCGAGATGAAAAGGCGGCAAAATCTCGCTTTCCGTTTGCATGTATAGATATAAATCGTAGTCGGTCCATCTCGACCATATCGGAACTTGGTGCACACTTGAAGTCACATTTAATAAAGCACTCCACCGTGTTAGAAACCGAAACGCTGGTTTAAGAACTGCTGCAAAGTAATCAGTTTATACTCAAGAACTAAATCTTTAATTTACAAAATTAAGTGGTACATTTGACGGGAAACGTGAACGAACTTGCATAATATGGAAAGACGACGCACTCCCATCAAACAAAATGAAAATATTGATGACCTGGTTTGGTCCATTTGAAATTTATTCGTGGGGACTTCAAAGCAGAAGATATTTCAAAAAAAAAATGACCATCCTTAATAAAACTACACGTTGAAGAACAAGACCAGATTCGCCTCCGAGATAAAAAAAAACAAACAAAAAAAAACCAAAAAAAAAACTGCAGTAGTGCAGACTTTGGCCTTGGAAGAGACTAATGAGATATGCATTGTCGATAGCCAAGAAAGAAACAATGAGAATTACTTTAATAAACATTTGGACTTAAAATAGCAAGAAATTCTCAAATTGCTGTAATTATGGAAATTATTTTTCTGTTTTGCATTCCCATATTAGAGGTTTAATGTAAATGCTAATTTTTATCAGACTAATACAAATGCTGACAGATTAATCATTCCTTTTCTTTGAATGGATTGACAGAGACTAAACTTAAAGTTTCCGAAGACATATTTCATTGTGATGCCATTCCTGGCTATTCGTTTATCTTTCAGCCCCTTTTTCCTAATGCTGGTAAGACAAGTTCTCTGAATCTAAATTATTAAATTCTTCAGTTGAAGATGATTTGTTGGGGTCCACAAGTGATGATGAATCCTTAGCGACGTTAGAGTTGTTTATAGACAATAACTCAGTGATTTTAGAGCATTTACTGTGTGCTCTTCTGTCAAACGATTGTTTCTATCTAAAATTAATGGGAAGAAAATAACTTATATTATACTATAATGGGTGGCTTTAATCTCCTACACTTGGATTCACATTCAGGTATTGATGAGTTTTTAAACACAATGGGATCCCATTTCTTTAATCCACTTATATTATTTGACTTATATTGAATGACTCAAATACTTTAATTGATGCTTTCTTTAATTCAGTGTTCCATAAGTTCTTGAAAAAGATTTAACTCGTAGTTAATGAGGGCAATTTCAAGATATCCAATCTACGGTATATATAAATTGATAACTAGAATTCCCCAATAACAATGTCAATGAAATATTTAAAAATTTCTTTTTAATAAATAAACATATTCCACTAAAGCTGATGAGTACAGCAGAAGGATCATATTAATTATACCTCCAAGGCCTGGATAAGTCCAGGCATCCAAACTTCATTAAAAACGGGAAAAAAAAACTTAATCTAATCTGCATAAAAAATGCACTAAAGCCAAGTAATTGTGTTATTACAATACATTCATACATTATACCAGATTACATATATTAATATATACAGGAATAAATTAAAAATATTGTTGGTAAAAATCATTCCTGTATATACTTTTTAACTAAGATTTTAACAGCGATATATATGAAGATTAATTCATGTTATAATTAAATTTAAAATAGTGAACCAAACTGCTATAATAACGACATCTATTTCACTTCAAACGAAACAAATATAGTGTACGAGAACACGGAGAAAAACATTGAACAAATTGTAAGTCTTAAATAAACGAGTGGTCATGGTTTGCCAAAAAAAAATTCTTGGGGATGAAACAGTATTCATTGGCTGATAGCAAATTTATTGCCAATGTATATGCAGTAATGATTTCTTTGCTAAAGTAGGAGACCACTTAGCTACATTAATACTGTCAATATGTCCAAGATAATTAAACAGTATGTGTATTGGAATTTCTAGATCCTATTACCTTGAAAGAAATTGAGGTAGAAATAAACTGCTTAAACTTTTCAAAGGCTAACCAAAATCAATTGTCTCTGATCGTTTTAATCAATTGTCCCTGATTGTTTGAAACTAGCCTGAATTATACCTACCTGTTCTCATAAAAATCGCTAACGTGTCTTAACTTGTACACGCATTGTCCTGTTCCCTTGCTTTCAATATTATTTAATGAACTACTGTGCTTGAAAAGTGAGGACCCTCATGAAAAGTGCATTTGGTTGATGAGCTTCCTCGTCAAATAAAGTTTTCATTCATTCATGAACTCAAAAGTATAATATACTACGTAACAAGCAGCAGACCTTTTCTGCATTTGGTCTAAAGCACATGAAACAATGACCGAAGTTGAGGCTTGAGATATAGCGTTTACTCTTTTAGTGTCAAAGTCTGGAATAATATTAATAGCGGCACAACTCTCTCATATTTTGTTTTTGCTAAGTTTGTTTTAAATTAATCTTTTTTCCCTTTTACGGTAGTTTTCTTAACAGTCATAAAGAGAAAGGTTCAAATTTACATCAGCAGAATTATTTTTGGACTTCAGCTTTCCATGCCCCTCAAGTAAACTGTGCACTTACGGCAGTCTGAGTTAAGAGATGGATACTCGATCCTACACAATTTTTTCCACATCCCAAAAATCATTCGTATTCTCAAAGGGATATTCTGTAATCGTAGCATTGGCGAGGGGTTGTTGCGTACATGTATTTCTAGTAAATATATTATTTAACATTATTTTTTTAAGCTTAACGGGCGATAATTATAAACATAACGTACGCACAACACGATTTTCTTTCGCTAGTCACCTCTCGGGTAAAAGTACCCGAAGCATGACGAGATTAGTGTGCTGGGCCCGGGTATCACATAGAGGACGTTGGCTGATACAGTGCTCCTCATGTAATTTTCAGGTTTGTAAAATATAGAAAAATACATGAAACATCAAATCTTCTCTTTATATCTCGGGACAATGATGTTATTACACAAAGCAATAAACACATCGCGCACCATATTTTTTTTTTTAAATGAATTTACCAAAATTCTTCTTTACACTAGTAGGCCTTTGAAATGCTTTATTGTTAAAAAACTATGAGATTATGCTGATGCTGCATATAGACATGGCTATTTTCGTGGTGCAGTATATTGATTTACACAGAAAACGAACCGGTAGGGAAGCTTGCTTCAGAAGTAAAAGCTTATCTAGCTTACCTGAGTATACTTTGATACCGATGGTTCGTTTGATAACGTCCGCGAACGTATAAATCCGTCTGGCATTTTCTTCGCCACTTTGTCCACATAATAGAGAGCAATATATTGTATGCAACCTAACAAAGTAACATTTTTTTATTATCATGTAAATCTACTTAGTTAAGCTCCCCGCAAATTAAGACGTATTTAAATATCAAAAGAAAAATGTTATTCAGGTAATACTGCTTTTATTTTTGCACGCGATATCCTACAGCTCGGATTTGCATCAAAAAATACTTTTTTCTTTATTAATCAGTAGAGGGTACCGAGACGGTACCTTAAGGGATTTTATATTTAACAATATTTTGATGTTCACGACCCTTTTTGACGGCTGTCTTTCTTGTATGCAAGAGATTACACAATGCAAAAGGTTTTAATACGTTTCAAAAAATGCAATGTATAGTTAAAGGTTACCAATATATTTTAATACCCAGCCGTAAGTCCTTGGTGACCAGCTTTACGGAATATAATATTTCGCTTCATCCTGAAAATAAACGTTTACTACATGCGTACGAACACGCAAGAAATACTTACCTAGAATAAAAAAGAAAAACGATTAAGATAACTTGTGCAAAAATGGTTTCATCGCTGGTGAACCATATTTCCTCCAGGTTAAGACCAGAAATTTGAGATGAAAACTGACAAGATACATCACAACGGCCTTTTTCCTTTGATCATTGGTATGTGAAATCTAATGAACCAATCTAAATTCGTTAAAATGCTAATTGACAGTATTTCTGTATGTAAGCAGTTGTGTGAATATTAGTAAGTAGGTATATAGGTGACCAATATGCACTTATGCATGTACGTGCGGTATGGGTGTATCGGTGAATGGATATGATAACGTTTGTATATGGATTACCTAAACAGTTCACCTTGTTTATTCAAAACTCCCGTATCCACGTCCCCATAAGAGGACGGAAGGCTTTTGGACTAAGCTTGTTGACAGCCTTTCAAAGTTTTAGTTGGATTTCTTTGATTTACTATTGTGTTTGCGGATGTAAAAATAATTTCAAGATTGGTCTATTCACAGCTTTCCTACGGGCGAAAAACTGCAGAAGATGCGAGGTCGTCTGCACCTCCCACGCACTATTGAATTTCCTTTGTCGATTATCGGTATTTATCTCAGTGCAATCTCATCTTTCATCCGTCATTTAACTCATCATTTCGAGGTACTGACCCACAAAAGCTCTGGTAAGTTGTTTGACAGCTAAATACAACAGGTTCCACAAAATTTTCACCCTTGTTCTTGCCCTTAAATGAAACAAAAAAAATACAGGTTAATTATAAAAAATAATCTGCAGGCTGGCATAGAACTGAATATGTTTCTGAGGGAGAGGGATATGGGAAAGACATTCCCAACTCTGCAGGACTTTATTGTGTAACCTATCACTATGAACAGAATGATGTAATTTTAATTTTGTGAGCTATGCAAATAAAAACCAAATTAACCCCCAGAGGTGGGATTCCATTTCCTATCCACATCCTCTATATTATAACTAACGCACTAGGTAAATGACTTACAAATTCAAATTGCTCTTGCAAGGTATGGTAAAGCATGATCAAAGTAAAACTTGTGTAACTTAGTAAAAAGACTTTGTTTCCGGTATACACAATTAAAATAAATTCTTTCTACATTAATAGTCCGAGACCATACCTGTTGTACAACAAAATTACACTACTGTAAGCCTGTGATCCCATGGGACCAGCAAGCTGATCCCATGTACTTGAGCTTAGTAACCACTCTTGTCATCCTCTACCTACTTTGGCTTTTATCCACAATGTGTAAGTAAACGTTTGCATCCCCACAACCTTCTCTTGCACGATTTCTCAAGGTATACGGATTCTTCGGCTCTAGCAGACCATATGCTTCCTGTTCAGTAAGATCATAACCTGGCCCATCAGGAGAACTCCAGTCTCCAACGTATGAAAAGAGGGATTAACCAGCAGGCCAGCATCATGAACTACGAAGTGGTTACAGTTAATTTGTATTTTCCTTCAATAAATAGATCATGCTACTTTCCACGTCTTATAAATGAAAAAAGTTCGGGCACGATTGACATAAACAACAAATTCGAGAATTACCTAAAATTCTACCCTACTTTATTTCAGAATCATATTCAGAGTAAAACGGAGAAAAGATTACATATAAAAAAATGCAACCACAAAAATTTCATTTTTGCATAACCATGGAATTTTCTCATTGCACCCAGTATAATTTAATAGATATTCCACGAATTTAACATGGTGAATGTCTATACAAGTTTTTGCAATGTACAAAAATAGCGCAGTTTTTCCTCTTTGTTACAGTTTTCGTAACGTGAGCTTCGACGATGACGCTACTTCAAGAAAGAATGGACTTTCACACTGCGGACGGAATGTGGTTGGGATGATGTGGTATGCACCGGCGGGGACATCGTAAAGTTCTACCGCGCAGAAACCAGGTCTACAAAAAAACCCCAAAGAATTTATTAAGAAACATCACATGTATCTTTCTAACTTAAAATTATCTTCAGCCGTGTGCCGTAGGGCACGAAGTTTCTAACTAACATTTGTATAATCTATAGTCCATTACTCACCCAGAATAAACTGGTGGTACAGTAAGGTAACTGAAATAAGAAACATCTTCTGCCGGATGAAAATGTGTGTGTGTGACTTTCCTGTTGTAGAATAATTAAGAATAGCTATCAGTATACCTGTACTCGTCCACCGTTTTTTTAAACACCGGTCGTCCTCCCGATGTTGCCAGAGATACCATTGTAAAGCCAACAGCATATTGTCTGAAAATAAAATGGTTGCTAGAGTACAAGCAAATTAATTTACGTTCTTGAGAAGTAATGTCAAAACTAATAATCCTCTCAATCGGTGTTCGTTCCTTCATACTTGCATGTTTTATAGCGCTAGAAAATATGTACTGTTCTGGCTTTTTCATGAGTCATTCTTCCCACTCTTGGCTATACATGCCATTTAACAAACGTATCTCGGTTAGTAATAAACATGGGTAGAGGGATACTCTCGGATTACATCCACAATGTAGTTGAGAAGTGGGATATTGAGAATAGCGCAGAGAAAGGACGAGAGAGTAAAAGGTTGAGTGGGTAAGGACAGAAATCGAATAAAGGGAAAGAAAAGAAAGAAAACGGAAGGGAAAGGAAAGGAGGGTAGATTGAATCAATGATGGAGGTGGCTGATGAAATTGAGGTAATGGTTAGTATGTGTAGGAGTAGAAGGGATAGGAAAGCCAAGAATGAGAAGAGAGGAGATCGAAAGGGAAGGGAGGAGATGGGAATGGAAGGGAAAAGAAAGTAAAGGGAAGGCGAAGGACGGGAAGGAAAACGAAGTAAACAATATTCACAAAGAACAAACAAAGAGAACAGTCGGCTATCGTGATAGAAAGTACGCTTAATCTCACCTTGGCCCACGCACTTTAACAAGAACGCTTAGCGTATTCGATGTGACAGGATCTTGAAATTCGCCGAAATATACTGGATTATTTTTATAAGTTTCAGGATAGTTTGGACAACCGCCAGCGGTAATACCTTTCCACTCTCCCGTTACCTTGAACATAAAAGGAAAACGTAAAGACCCGGGATGTGACATATGCCGATATCTTTCCCACCTCATAACCAACACCAGTTCCTAGTTTGTCTATTCAGAATATTTTCTTTTACGACATTTGTGCTGACCGCCTGATCTTGCACGCAAGAATTGTTAGGGATTCTGTTTCCCATTTTAAGTAACCTTTGCGGAGCACTTTGAAAGAACCGTCTGTCTTAATTTTATTTGTCTATTGTAAAAACTGACCTTGTAACGTTGCCCCCTTCTGTTCTCGCTACGCCCTCTTCCACCCTGCTTTCTTTTTTTGTTTTCTTATTTTTTCTTAAATCCGTTTTTCGGGTCTTTATCATCTCTACAGCTCAAGTTTTACCCTGCAAATTTTAACCTTTCCCTCCTCTACTTTTGCTTAGTATTTAATTAACCTAACATCTTCCCTCTTCTTCAACACACTCTTCTATCGATGCAAATCGTCGTTTATCTTCCCTCCTTCCCAGGTACAATCCCTCTTGGCTGCAACTCATCGAAACATGTAACCATTTTCCTTGTTCTTCCATCTGCAGTTTGCGATTCTTCCCTTGTCCAGCTGAAAATTGCACCACTGTACCTGACACAGGGAACTGCCCACCTGTTAATCCTCACCTATAATTTGTCAACACTCTGTTTATATGTTGCCACAGTTTTTAATCGCTTTAAATAAACAGACTGTACTTGCTTGTTCTTCTTATCATGTAGAATGGCGACAGCCTCCAAAATCCAAAGTATCGATATATTCATTCTCTCCAGTCTTTTATATAATCATTGTCATTACCTGTTATTACTATTGTATTACCCATGTAGTGCTTTATCTTTAAATTGTTGCTTTAGTTCCATTTTCGCATTTTTAACTCTTTTTCTTTTCTAGTCAAGGGAATGAGTGCTATTACACATAATTAAAGCGATAGGGAGGCTCCCTGAAAACTCCCTCTCTTTATTTCCACCTCTCCAAGTGTAACTTCAGTAATTTCCATTCTAAAGGCAGACAATTATAGGTCTATAATTACTTGGTTCTGCTATTTTCTCCTTATCTTTTTGAATTAAAACCGTTCGTCCTTTCATCATCCACGTTGGTACAATACCTCTTCCCAAACACTCTCTCAAATTAGTTAGATTCTTATGTAACTATTTAAAAATTTTTAGAAAAATATCCTTGGACCATGACGGGACCTGGAGCCGTTCAAATGGGCATTTTTGTCAGAGTCTTTTTGACCGAGCAATGGCAGACTTCGAAGCGCATATTTTTCTCCTAAATTGAAACGAATTCCACGATGCATTTTTTGGTCTGATTTATCTTTTTTTGTTCGGATAACCAGGAGGTAAGACTACTTCGATATTCTGTGTTACAGCTCATATTTGGGTTGTAGATATTGGCCGTAAATATCGTGTTCGGTGCTTCCTCCCAAAGTGCGTTTGATCTCGCATTAATTACAACAATTATAAATAAGATGTTCCTAACATTTAAGCCGTCAGATTATTGCGTTAATGATAAATAAGCATGGTTTAAGATGTTATATCGAAGTATATGTATGCTACACTTTGTTTCATCTAATTTTTATCAGGCAGGTCAATAAAAAAAGTTTTAATAATCTAACGGAAAAAGGATCAACATTTGCATTCAGTTTCCTTAATTACACAATAACCAAAGTTTCCCGATAAAACAAATATGTTTATGGTAGACCCTGAAGCAACCTCTATATCTGGTGCATGGAGGCCAAATAGTTTTCAATGAACTAATGACATATCGCCTACAATATTTACTGGATTTTTAACATAACCAGAATAACGTTTAGCCAAAATACAAGGGCTGAAGAAGAAATAGTTCGGTTTCTAGGAACCAATTTCAAGATTTTGCTCATAATATGGAATAAATGCTGGTATATATTACGTTTTCAAAATGAAAACACGTCTGAATAAACACTGTGGCATCACAGAAACCCGAACTCTGGTTCGTATTTAAAATACCCTAGGCCCGTTTCCAAGTTTACCGTTCCGGAGAGAAACAATTAAAATACAGTAGGTTTAATATATATTGTTTAGCTACCTCAAACTATGGGTTATCGCACCTGACAGCAATAATGGTTTCACAATAGCCCATCAAAGTACAATTACAAATTAACACTAAATGGACACATAATTCTTGCCGTTTGTAAGACATAAGTGGAAACACTTAAACCGTGTTTATTTATCAGGTACACAAAAATCTGACGGCTTATAAGCAAGGAAAATCTTATTTATAATTGTTGTAATTAATACGAACACTTTCGGGGAAAGCACCCAACACAATATTTACAGCCAATATCAACAATCTAAAGGTGAACTATAACACAGAATATCGAAGTAGTCTTACCTCCGGGTTATTCAAATAAACAAACGTAAATCAGAGCAAAAAACGCGTCGTGAAATTCGTTTGAATTCAGGGGAAAACATGATCTTCGAAGTCTGCCATTGCTCGGGTTTTCTACAGACCCTCACGTTGCTGACGATTGCGCAGGCTAGTTGCACCCTCGTATTAGTGTCATTACTTGTGTTATTGTTATTATCATTATTTATAGACCCACCTGCCTATGACAAACGTAAGGGTTTGGAACCGGAGACACTTTGAATTCAGCGGAAGAAAATACCTGTACAAAGTCAAAAAAGAAAATACAACGTATATTTAGTGGCTTAAAGCAGCTCAATAGAATTAGTAGGCGGTTATCAACAACGCCATTGTAAACAGGTCTACAATTTATAAATTCGATAAAATTTTCGATTCTTTCAGACCTCGAAATAATTGCTCATCTAACATCTCACTGATAAGAGAAAGGAGTACCTCTTAATGATTTTTGGAGTTTGATAATGATTTGGTTGCTGTCCTAGTAGTTGCCAGTCTAGTAGAAACGGGAACGAAATCCAACATTCTAGGTTTCAGCTGAGTTCAGTTACGCTTTGAGTTCCGACTCTCCATTGGTAATGTCAGATTAGTAAAAATTTGGCCGGTAAAATACCGAGAGCAGCGCTTAAAGCACTAATTTAGCGAAAATTTACTTTGCCTATTTTGGGAGAGCTCTTGAGACGACGATCGAATACCTCCAGCTTTTCCAAATATTTTGATCTTTGAGATATTTCATTTTTGAAATGCGTAAATGAGTCATTACGTAATGTAAAAACGTTCGTTTGGTTTACGACTCAAACTCCAGTAGCTACATGACTTTAGAAAGTTAAAAGGTTGGTAGACTGCCAAATACATGTAGCACAATTTTGAAGTTTCGAGCAAAGGCTCTTCAGAGAATGAAACGTGTTCTCCACATTCCACACTCTTTTACATATTGACTACGCACAATCCTACATTTATACATAACTTTCGTATGGTACATATTTCTAAACCCAAAGTTAAAACTGTTCGACATACGAATTCTATTAATCGTGCAATTTTGAAACATAATTTATTATTTAAGTATTATTACGTTGATCAAGACTTACACTCTTACTATTTTCATTTATGCAACAAACATGTACTTCACGGATTATGTTATATTTTTATTGTTATTATTTAAACTTCTTTTAGCACGGTGGCCTTTCAGTTAACGTGATTTTGAAATAAAGTTTGAAAAAACAAAGTAATAAAAAAGAAATTAAAAAAACAATAAGCAAATTAAAAAATCACAAGAACGAAGCAAGATATCAAGAACATATGCAGTACATGAAGAATATATTCCTTCATTCTTATTTTGCTTGAAAATAGGAATTTAGTGGTTGTTCTGAATTTAGAAGAGTTTCGCTTACGAGCGTTTGAACGCAAACCGATATACAAAAAATACAAAAAATTATGAAAATGACTAAGCTAAAATTTTGGATTGCTAAAATGACTTTTTATACACCAGGACCCCGGAATTAATTTTCGACAAAACAAGATGAGTAAAATAAATTAAAAAAGCAAGAGGGTGGAAAAGCATGAAAACGATGGTTACGAAGGATTCAATTTGTTCATGGTTTTGGTACAGCCACAACTTTGTCGGTCTGCCAAAATATTCCACATATCAAAGCAGAGAAGCAATACCTTCAGTGTATAGTGAATTGTGTTGACCTTCTCGTACTGTGAAACCACTAAGGTGAACGTGTTAGTTGCCTTATCTGGATTTACTTTAACCAAGTAATGAGGACTGTTGATCTTTACTCCTTCAATGTAGCAGTTTTCTAAACAAAAATACAAACAGATCGACCAGGTACTACTACCACATCTAAAAAGCTGTTTCAGCTTGCTAGGTAACATGTATTGACATTTGTAAAATAAACCCCTTTGAAAAGACACCACCTAATTAATCGATTAGATTATCGTGTATAAATAGGTTAAAAAAAACAAACCAATTTGAAAACTGTGCATAAATAGGTTTAAATAGTACAAATAAAGAAACTATGTAAAGACTAATCCTTTCATGAACTAACCAGGTGCTTACCCTAGTTCTGAAGCAGACATGCTAATCTACCGACACGGCAACATACTATACGAAAGTTATAACACAAAAGAAAAAGGAAATCTTACCCGGATAATAAACTCTCTGTCCAGATGTTTTGTACACATGGATCGTGATGAATTCCTTATTGTTGGCGAAGTCATCCTTAAAACACATAAACCTTGTTTTGAATATGTATGTATTTGTGTGTGTATAGTAAAATATTAGATCAAAGATGAGGTTACACAGGCTACGCAGAAGTAATAGTGTAAACATAGCGTTACGGAGCAGAGTTCTTTTTTTGTATTTCAGAGTACATGACTGAAAACTTAATTTTCGTCTACGTAAAAGAGGTTTTGTAGTAATAAAGAATTGCATTTACAGCACTTCCATTCGTTCTTGTGATTAGATTTCTTAGATATTCAAATGGTGCGGTCTATAATGTCATATAGGGTCGAATTCGAATGCTGACGTAAAAGAATGTCAAATATATCTTTAAGGTCACTCTAAGAATTCGACCTATACTTTGTATGTTACATCAGGTAATCAAACTGCATTTCACTGCACAAATAAGCGTTCCCTGAGCAAGGTATCCAATTCCTGATATCTTCAGTATTAAATACAATAAAATGGAAACTTCGTAAATAGTAATAACTTTTAATTCTCTATGTTTCGACTATCTTGTAGCC
Source organism: Nanipora kamurai (assembly GCA_036872915.1). Taxonomy (NCBI): domain Eukaryota; kingdom Metazoa; phylum Cnidaria; class Anthozoa; order Scleralcyonacea; family Helioporidae; genus Nanipora; species Nanipora kamurai. Next base: position 219 of record JBAHVQ010186968.1, on the reverse strand, counting down.
ATCATCAGCAATGATAATATACAAAACAATTGAGACTCCGTAAATGGTTAACATTTTTGTTTGTTGTTTTTCGATGTTTAGATTATAACTTACAATCATCATCACGAATTCTGCGCACAGAATCTAACGCAATCAATCAGTTAGTGTTTCAATTCTATTTCAGAATCATCCTCAGGGTAATATGAAATGATAAATTCACATTAAACCTACACTGCCGAA
>JBAHVQ010186927.1:0-15313 GCA_036872915.1 Nanipora kamurai | reverse complement strand
ACCGGAGTGTCGAAACGTTGGATCGTGAACTGTAATTTCTTTAAGTTACGTTCATAATATTTACAAACCAGAGTAGCGTTTGGTATGTCGGTAGTTCCCATCAGTTCTGTTGTTATCTCAAATTAAACTTTTTTACTGCTTTTTTCATTTTACATCTCGATTTAGATACTTCCTCACCGAAGGGTTCTGAAAATGTATGTTTCTATGAAAACGTGGGTATTTGTTTTCATAATTGCTCGTTTCTTCATCGATGGCGCTGAGGAATACTTCATGGCACCTACTGCATGGTATTATATTAAATCACTTGGCCAAACCAAGGTTTTTCTTGGAATAGTACTGTCTGCTTACTGCGTTGGCGCTGTGCTGGCTGGGCCTATTGTTGGAAGACTTGCAGATAAATTTCGGCGAATTAAGTGCATCATAATTTTCTGTTTTGTCCTGAAACTTGGTGGTAATTTGATATACTCAATCCCAGTCTCAGCATACTTTTCCCTAGCCGGACGTTTTACGAGTGGAGTGGCCGAAGGTTCCAGTGGGGTACTTTTTGCTGAGGTGGCACTACACACTGAAGAAAAATATCGCGCCAAAGCTTTCATTTTAATTGATGGAATTTTTTCTGTGGGAGCTGCTTTCGGTCCAGCTGTCAGTAGCTTGGTAACATTTAACGTCAATATCTTCGGCTGGAAGATCTCCGCTGGAAATTCCCCCGCGATCATTTTGGCAATCATATGGCTATTCCAAACAGTCGTCGCCCTATTTTTGCCCAATGATTTGGGAAACGACAGGACGCCAGATGCTAGCGATGACGAAGACAAAAACCCGCCAACCAAACAAGCCTCAAGGAATCCACATTGTCCCCACTTTGAATCTCGGACTTTATGTTTGTATTATATAATATTTTGTAGCAAATTTTTCTCGGCCATGGTTAATTTTTACACGCCTTTGCTTGCGCTGGAACTCTTGTACCTTCCATTTATCTACGTGAAATTAATTTTCTTGGTCGGCTCGATGTTTTCATTAGCCCTCTTTCTTTCTCTGTATATCGCCTTAGAATATTTCGACGAAAGGAGATTAATGGTTTTGCTAATGATGAAGCATATCTCCGCTATCACCATATTAGCCTTCTTTGCCTTTTCTTGGCATAATCATTCAGCCAATGACTGCTACATTCTTATTGTCTTCATCTCCGTTGGAATGTCTAACTTTACATTTTTGTTGAGTTGCTCACTCTTGTCCAAAATCACTGATCCGAAAAACTCTGCTTTTTACCAAGGCTTGGCCTTTGCCACACTAAACGGGGCTTTCATTACAAGCCGTTTAGTTTCAAGTTCCATTTTCACTAAAACGTCTTTAATATCCTTTTGTTCGGCTCTTACGTTGTTCTGGGGCGTCGGTGTTATTTGGTATTTCTTAGAATATCGAAATTTAGTTTCTCGCGAGATTAAGAGACTTGAAGAAAAATAAGACTTAATATTTCTGTTGACATGCAGTGACGTAGCCAGAGCTGGAGAAATGGGAGTCGGTATTGAAGGCCATGATGAATTTATGAGACGCCATTATTGTACATTCAGTTTATACTAAAACACTGGCGACTGCTGTAATGTAGGTTGGATACAGATTGTATGTGGAGACAACATGGTCGAGTTACACAATGTTTTCTTTTGACTTTTTATTATCTGTTGAGACAGCGTGGTTCAGCAATATTTTACCCGGGTCCACATAGGATTTTATACGGGTTAACTAAGGCACTTGGATGGACAGGCGGATTGGACCGCTGGTGGGGGGTGGTTGGGCGAACGGACCAATCAAGGAGCAGATGGGTAAATGGATGATGGGCTGGATGGTGGGTCCGCTGTGAGCGAAATTGTCCAGCAGATAGGATTCGTTAAGCAACGGTCCCTGGCCATCATTTTCCGCTTAATATTCTATTTCACATGTGAAATTTTCAACCATATCATTTCACATGTGAATTAGGTATTTCATATATGAAAACGCTTCATTTTCATATGTGAAAATGTTCCAATTGCCTGATTTCATACCACGTGGAGAACTGGCACTAACGGATAATTCCGGCTGATTTTCCAAACGAGTTGAAGTGGTGAATGTTATCAGTCTGCATTAGGCTTTCATTCTTACACACTTACCTTTATTTTCTAGGACCCCGACTAATAGACCAGAAAATCAAGAAATTTTCTTACTTATTAAAAAAAGATGTAGATTGTTCGTCTTTATTAGCATTCGATATATTCATTAAACTCTTGTAGAGTAACATTTGATCCAGTTGTAAAAACAACTATTTTGGATCCTTTTGCAACGTTTGGAACTTTTTTACTCAGTACAGCAGCAAAGGCCGCAGCACCAGACGGTTCAACTACCAAACCGCCTTCATAAAGGACTTTCATGGCCCTGGAAAAGGAAGCAGAATTGTTTTTGTTAGATGACCGAAGACGGCACTGATTTTTAGTCTTTACAATGCCGTAAACGCCTAATAGGAAATTTAAGATAACATCTTACAAATTACATAGCAAAATATCCCAGACAAAAAATGATCATTCGAATTTTAATAATTTTGTGATGGAAACCATAATGATCACTTTTTGTTAAAATTAGTTTTAAAGTGGATATGAAGCGAAAGTTACGTTGGTCTTATTTAAAAGAGCACTCGAAATGATTTAGGAATTCCATTTGTAGTTTCTCCATATCTCGCTTCGTTTTCCACATATTTCAGTTTGTCTGATATGTAAATGAGACAACCGGTGACGTCATAAGGATGATAAAGCATTTGTTGTTGTAATGTGTAATTAGAAAAAAATGACTAACTTTTTTATCTCTTCATCGGACACTAACAGGATATCTTCAACCAGTTCAGTTACAACTTCAAATGCCTCTGTTCCTGAAAGCAGCAATACGAAGAATCAGGCAACTAGTGAACGTTCGTCAAGCAAATTCCGCTTAGACAGTACATATAACGAACCTGCACCCTAGCTCACTATTTGAGCCGTGGTAGCTCAATGGTTAGAGCGTCTCACCGGTCATCAGAAGTTTGCGGGTTCGCTTTCAGTCTATGGCTCAGAAATCGTTTTTCTGAGATAACGAGCTTGACAAACGTTCACTGGTCGTCTGATATTTACCAAGCTCCCACATGAACCAAATTTGTGTTCAGCATTAAGTAATACGAAGAATGTTCTTTCTGCTACATTCAATGCTAACAGTTCTTCATGAAAGCAGGTTTTCTACTGCGAATTTTTTTCTGGCGAAGCGACTGTATTCTTGTCTCGGTGGAGTTAATTAGAAATGTACTTAATTATTAGAAATGAGATATCACTTCGAGTAATGAAATTTGCAAGTGAAAAACCGGCTTTGGTTTTATATTTCACAGTTGTGATGATCTGTCGCAACTCTGACTTTGATGCCATTTATTATCATAATCATCATAACCATAACCATTATAATCGTCATAATCATCGTATTCATTGCATCATAACCATCATAATCATAATCGTTATAATCCTCAGAACCGTAATAATCATAATCATCATAATCTTCATAACCATCATTATCATCATAATCATCATAATCCTCATAATCATCATTATCATCATAATCATCATAACCATCATAATCATAATCTCAATCCTTATGCTTACACAGCCCAAGGCTCCAATGACAACTGGGACTACTTCTACCTTTCTCATTCACCACATGCTCTCAATCTCTCGTTTCAATTCTTGATGCTTTTATATCTTTTCTGTTTCTTCCCCACCAACTCTGTGGTCTCCTGGGATGGCTACGTCGATTATTGTACACTTCTGTTCTACTACTACCATATTTAGCCTTCTGCATTCTATCTGATAGTCGCACCGAATCATAAAATCCCAAAGAAATTTTACTTTATCTGATTCTACAAGTCCCTGAGCGGCATTCTTACTCCACTTGTTCGCTCTTCCCAGATGAAACTTTCCATAAATATTATTGTTCTTATTATTATTATTATTACTGTTATTATCATTATTATTATGATTATTATTATGTGGGAACCAGTTTAAGAATAACTGATACCAGTTCTTATAAACTTATTACTTACCAACCCATAGTGGAGCCAGGCCAGTTGCTATTGTGTTTATTGACTCCAACGTCACAGGTTTTCCCGCTTGCATGCTTCGAAGCATTATAGGCGCTGCAATTCCACAAGTTTCCCCAAATATTTGAATTACAAACATGAAAATCTACGGGATACTTTAAATGAAACAAACGTCTGGTAGAATTACTGTAGATAACTGAAATAAAGCTAACTTCAAAAGAATAATTTGGAAATATTCGAGTACAAAACAAGAAATCATAATAGTGAGACCTCCTTCTGGTTGAACTCCAAATACTCTGGTTTTTTTACCAAACAGTTTCATGACAGCTGCAACTCCAGCCAACAATCCACCTCCACCGCAACAAACAGTCACAATATCAGGATCAGGGATTTCCTCTAATACTTCAAATGCTGCACTATAGTAAGATAAATGGGAATTCTGTACATTGATTCTTTGAAAGTTTTCCTGGCAATGAAAAATAATTTGTAAAATAACGTGTGTCGTACGCGAGCTACTCAAACATGGAAAATTTCCCGCCAAAAGGTTACTGAAGTTTGTGTCGCATGTTCAGTCTTATTATTTCATAAAAGAGATGCCTGATGGTTTTTTTGTGTTTGAATACTCTGACCCAAACACTTGGAAAGTTACTCTAAGTTCGAAGAGCAAAAAAACACTCTCCGAAGCATTTTTTACCGGCATGCGGGTCTGCAATGGTGCAATCAGCCGGGTTAGTTGTAGCTCCTTGGCAGTGTGACTTTTGCCTGGTCATTCTTTGGTTTTGTACGGTACCTTTAAAAACCTTTAAATAACTTTACGGTACCTTTAAGTACCTTTAAATATTTAATCGTTTGGATTGGAGGAAATGTTATTCAAAGACCTAGTGGCTATCGTTCGTCAAAGTCTTAGGGAAGCTCTGTTGAATCAAACGACTGAAATTTCGATATATCTATGATTAATTCCAATCTTTCTAGGTTTGATACTAGGGACCAAACCTTTAAGATTGGCAGTCAATCTTTTTTCACCGTGAAAACAAAAAGATTAATCTTAAAAGATTCAAATCTCAATCGGTTTTGGAGAAAACATAAGCTTCAGCTCTTTAAATCAACCCTTAAAATCACTTTCCAGTGCTATCCTTGTCTCAGATTATAAGTTTATCCAACATTGCCCGAAGAGGGTTTTTTTGCATAACTTACATACCTGGCACTACCACATATCGCGTCCGAGTCATCAAAGGAATGCAAGAGATGCATCCCATCGTTCTTAACATGGTCCTCTACAGTTTTCCTTAATTGAGTCGGAGATACCCTTTCCACGTCGGCGTTGTAACTCTGTGAAGAATTTAAGTTTAACAAAATTGAACTATTAGTTTGAAAACTCCGCATGTGCAGGCCTACATGAAGCATAGCTGTCATAACTATACCATTGGCGCTGCCCTTGCTTGATAAATATAAAATAACTAAAATTAAAACGTTGAACGTTGTACGCCCGCTATTCGAGATCAAGTAAGTCACCTTTTCACCATGATTACACGTAAAACTGGCTTGAACGCAATTCGAAAGGTGATCCTAACGCTAATCTCAACCATGTAACCCTAACTACATACCCCTGATCCTAGCCCATAGAATTAGTAGACAAAGAGTGCGTGCTTGGTCGCGTGGCAAGGGCAAATTGAACAATTTTCTTCCCTTACAAATCCGCCATATTGGATGTACGGATCTAGCGGCAGACTATTAAAAAGTGGTTCAAAAATAAGGCTCAGCTGTTGGATTGTTTTCCTGTGAGGTGGCAAAAATACCACGTTCAGATCCACTAATCTCGTTTCTTCCATACATTGCAGTGTCATGCAACAAACGAAGAAATTTTCAGTAATGTTCGACAGACTGTGTTTCTTTTTTACAAAGATAGTCCTGGGGAAATTTCCTTTTAAACAAAACGGCGGATTTCTAAAGGCAAATCAAGTGAAAATGGCGACCCTCATAGTTGACCCCTCCAAATTACTGGCAAGAAATCGGAGCCCGCATTCTATGTCTAATAATTCTATGTCCTATCCAACGGTGCTAAGCGGTTTTGAAGAGGCTAGACACTGCGAAAGCCGTTCTATTACTTTCGACCGTTTTTCGAGTATTTATCGACGGGCGCAAGGTGATTTCCTAGCCCAGTCAAAACTACAACCCGATCCCTAATTCTAATTCAAATTCTGATGGATTAAACTAAGAAAAGAAAATGAAATCAAATTTAAACAGGACAAAAAAAAAATAGAAAAAAGCTATATGGGTAGGGTTTGCACCTAGACATACCAACGTCTGGAACAAGCGGGAAGCTACACCAACCAATACACAGCCATCAAATAAAACGATGTAAAAATGCAGGATGCTACGCAGGCAGTATATGAAACAGAGCAGAAAATTAAGAGGTTGATAGACTGCCGAATATATGTAGGAAAATTCTGACATTTCAAGCAAAGGCCCTTCTTCAAAGAGTGAAACGTGTTCTAGAACACGTCTGAAGATGGGCCTTTGCTCGAAACGTCAGAATTTTCCTACATATATTCGGCAGTCAACCAACCTTTTAACTTTCTGCGCTCATCAAATAAACCTACTGTTTAATGTGCATTTACTGATAGAGAAGACACTAACAAATTTCAGTAGGCACGTTGTTTTACTCTATCTGAAAAAACGTTTACCAATTGATGCTTATCCTTGAAATGCAAGCTGACAGTCCAGCGAATACAAAATGTTATAAGTGTTGAATAGAATTTCAGTATTTTTCCATATTTTAATAAAACTTTAAATTAAACACGATTTCTCCACACCGTCCGACTGACTGCCCGGAACCGGTTTTTTCCGCTCTTTCTGGTACAGATCACCCAGTGATTAAGTGTCTATTTGAAAAACTAAATTAAATACAACGCAAGTCTTCAGAACAATAAGTATACTTTAAACCTTTTTCTCCCCAGCAGCCAGAAGTGGTCCTGATTTGTGAATGAGCATAATCCCATCTTAATTATTACTCAGGCTGGCACTACAACTACACTAATTGACAAGAACAGAAACAATACAGTCCACCTACGATTTGGCTTAGATTTTTCATACCTGGATAACTTTGGCTTTGCTGATAGGAACAACATTTGACATGAAAACAGTGGCTGGGAGACCAAGTTGTTTTGCTGCAAAAGCAAGTGCTTTTCCATAATTCCCTGAAGATATAGCTACCAATGTTCGCTTCTCTTTTAATACTTTTGGCGGTAAATGAGCAAGTTGGTTAACGAACCCACGTATTTTGAAGGAGCCTGTTAGCAGCATATTAAACTGATTTAGAATAAGTTGAATTGATTTACTGAACTATCTTTGGGATTTCGAGGATCCCAAAGCGATCTTGCGAGACTTTATCAACCAGAATGTTTGTTCTGTTTAACAGCTGAGGCCATGCACCCTAACTATATTTATTCGATTAACGTACTTTACCCGTCAAGTTTGCCCAGGCACGGAGAGGAAGAAAAGGCGGAGGTATAGGGCAGATCGAAATGGCCGGATTAATGAGGACCAGGACGGAAGACATACTCTGGGGCGGAAATTTTGCAGGGGGCGCAGTAGTACACATTACAAAAAAGATGAAGCACAAGAAGCTTATCACCAATTACTGCAGCAAGATCAGCGATGCTTTGAATCACCATGGAATACAATGTGAAATATAATTTACAAAATTTTTAGTGTCTTTTCCTAGTTCGCACTGAAACAGTCTAAGATGGAGATTCATCCGAGCCTCATGATTATTATAGAATTATACGATGTCACACGTTTAAAGCGTGATGTAGACGAAAGGATTAAGTATGAGTTTTCGTTAATATATTACTTCATATAAAGGTCCCGTAAAGATTCAAAGTAAGTTCAGACCAATCGGTTCACTCCATTGCTTTAGTTGCTTACGTCTGGTCTAGACACACCTTCACCGTCAACCTCGATCCCAGGCTCTCTCCTGGAATCGAGGTTGCTTCACCGTCTACGAAGGGAAGAAACAAAAGAAACCTGTGCCGGGACTTCAACACTTTTCCAGTCACGCATGCATTAAGTTACCTTACCAACAAACCTAACGCGAAATACACGAGGTGGCCGAACGCTTTTTTAGCTCCTAGTATTATTTCAACCTTCTAAAGGCTGTTATAGCTTAATAAAGGCTACGCAAGAAATTTTCTTTTATCTTATTTTTGACTTTTTCCCTTTTGTTTATAGTAAATTGGAAGCGTAGTCTTGATTGAAAAATCGGAAATGAAGAAGAACAAGTCACCCTTGACTAAACTAGAGAAAATTTTCGTCGTAGGTGTCTCAAAAAAGCAAACCACCAGTCGACTTTTAAAGCCCTTAACTCTTGAGTCTTTTATGCCCAGATTGGGCATCTATGAATTTTTAAAATTTCAGTTTGGTTTACTGGAACTCTTCCATTTCTGGCAGCACTTCTGGCATCCATAATTTACATGTCCCAAGAGCATACCTCAGGAGTCCTTAGACCGTGTCCTTACGGATAAACCTTTTTATATGGGCAGATCATATGTGCTGGACTAGCCCAATTAATCGGGTTTTCTCGTGGTACGGAAATCTTTTTATGGCCCGGAATGATAATTCAAATTAACTTTGGGCTTTTTCTGTCACTAAATGCAAACAATTCTACTTTCTTTTTCGTCTTGAGTGCATTTTCCGGCCATAGAAAGGTTTTGATAAAATGTGTCAGCCCTGCTATCCGGGCTAGGCAAGCTTATAAGAACAGACCCTTGGCGTCCCATGGTCTTTTCGAAGTTGTTCTTCGGCGTGATGACCTTCCTCATTGGTTGGCTAGGTGCTCTGAATGTAATTTACATGTCCGCTCTTCCTAGTCTTCATTAAGTACCGGGCAGAGATTTTTCTCTTCCGTTAAAACCTTTACACCCGAAGGCAAAGTATAAACTAATCTGCTTTCTGCAGTGGCGTGCTGGCCTGTGTTTGCCAGGGGAGGCCAGGTGGTAATTTACCACCCCAGTATTTCGATAAAATTCCAATTCGTACTAGTGCTTTTGTGTGTGCTTACGGTGATTTTGTGCTATTTCGGCGCCCGGTTTATGCTCTGGCGCCCCCTAAAAAAGCATCGCTGGGGGGCCATGGCCCCGGCCCCCCCTGCCAGCACGCCACTGGTTTTCTGCAGGCTTTCCAACTCGAAGTATACAAATAAGCATCAGTCAGTACATTTCACGTTGAAATCTCGTAAAACATTTTAATCGAATAAATGCTAGCATAACAGGTGTGATAGTCGAGTATCTGACATTCCGTAAAACACACTAATGCTTTTTCTTTGTTGACCTTCTGTGAATTGATGGTTTGCAACCAATAAAGTGAGATTTAAAAGACTACGATGCAGCGGCCGCATACAAAACAAGTTAATTTGTTAAAATTCCACCAACATGGCCGCCATAACATCACGTGCAAACTATCAATACGTTGCCCTTTGCATCTGAAGGACTTAGCGCCAGGAATCTTTGCGAAGTAGTGTTCTTCGCCTCGATAATCTTTTTCATTGGCTGGCTAGGAGTTCTGTATATAAGTGTCATGTCTCCCTTTCCCAGTCTTTAGCAAGTAACTACAAATTTGTATAAACTAACCGGTTTTCTGCAAGCTTTCAAGCTTGAAGTGAACCTCATTGAGATCACCCAGACCAAAGTTTTCACCAACATTTTTAAGAAGTGGAGTTCTCAAGACCAAAGGACTTTTGTCAACGATCAATCTGGCTTCTTCTAAACGTTCCTTACTAATTCCCAGTTGCTTCATCACTGCTCTTATGAAATTCGTTATGCGGTACTCGGAGATACTTCAAATGCACAGTCGTTCAACACCGTCAAGCGTGTAATGAGTCCTAACTCGAGCAGTCGCGTGATGGTTGTGGCGGAAGGTATAACTATATTCCCTCGCGGGAAACACGTAACATCATTCTGCATCTGTACTTTTTCTTTACGAATATGATCCGAAAAACTCTGGTTTTTAGCAAGGCTTGGCCTTTGCCACAATAAACCTAGCGGCCATAGTAAGCTGTCTAGTTTCAAGTTTTATCTTCTCTAAAACGTCATTATTGTTCTTTTGTTTGGGGCTTGCCTTTTTCTGAGTCGTTGGAGTTCTTTCATTTTCTTTAGAATGTCAAAAGTTAGTCTCTCGCGAGACTAAAGGGACTTGAAGAAAAATAACATTGAATTAAATGCAGTAGAGTAGAAGTAAACTTCCAAATTTTTGGAGCTGGCGAAGTTTGAAATTTTAAAGCCCAAATTAAGAAAAAAATTGTCTGATCATACAGACATGGTTTCATGCCACTCTGGCATGAAAAGTTTTGAACGTAGCTTACAAAACTCTTGTTCATGACCCAACGTTTCGACACTCCTGTCTAGTGTCTTCATCAGGGGTGATTTATCTGAACATGAGGTCCCTATTTATATCCTTGATATGAGATCCTCAGTGACCTATGGAGACTTTAGTGTTTTACTCTGGCTAACGCCAGACGATTTTACTCGTCAAGGGGAAAGTCCTCAGTCAGGAAAGGGTTAATGAAATGCAAATAGGCATCCAGTAATAAGCCACCATCGTAACTCCTTCCTGGCCGTACAGATCCTCAGTGACCCGTGGAGACTTTAGTATTTTACTCTGGCTAACGCCAGACGATTTTACTCGCTAAGGGGAAAGTCCTTGCCAGAAAAGGGTTAATTTACGCATTTATTTTGCCCAATGATTTTTTAAAGGAATCATGAATTTTGTTCCCTAAATAACATTCTTCATGCGCAAACTTTGTAATTATCTTTTATTTAATCATAGGATTGATGAACTTTAGATCTGAACGTTGTAAAATTTGCCTCTACGTGCTCTTTGTATGCAAACTAATGTTAACCTACTTTACCGCACAACGACTAATATATATTAAATCGTGTCGAAACATCTTCTATCTGCCGTGTCTTAGACAGAACAATGGCAGTCGATGTGAATCATGCTCCGCAAACCGCTTGACGGCTGCGATTAGTAACATTACAGAAGAGCTTATCTTTAATTTTCTGACTGCACGCAGGAACAAATTGACAAAGGTGAATTCTGCTGTGGTGTCTTTATAGACTTTCAAAAAGCATTCGACAAGGTAGATCATGGAAGATTATTGTCCAAATCATCTCACCATTGAGTTAAAAATGAAGAACTTGCATGGTTTGAACGCTACCGATTTGGGACATCTCAACCTGTCGTTTACAGTGGTGTAAGTTCAGAGAGTCAACCATTTTTTTTCTTCTAAGCGCAAGAGGGTTCCACATTGGGTGCACTTCTGTTGATTTTACTGACTAATGACATTGATTACCAGTTGAACAATTGTAATATCCAACTATATGCTGGTGACGCATTGGTTTTCACGCAGGAAGAAGTTAAAAGAATGTTGAAGAAAACTTAAATTGAGATCTCTGAAATCTTACTAATTGGTTTCATAAAAACCATCTGGTTGTCAATTTTAAACAAGGGAAAAGCGTGTCTAAAAGCTATTGTCCAAGTGCAATAATTTGTTTACTGTTTTATCATACTTTCACAAGGCTGCTATATTTAATCACCTAAAGAAATACAGGTACATAATAGTATGAAATACCGTATTATGTACTGTTTACTACGCTGAATTCAGTTGTAAAAAAGTTGAAAGGTTGGTAGACTGCCGAATTTATTATAAAGTATTCTAACGTTTGGAGCTGTATGGCCATAGTTGTCTTATACTGCCTACGCAGCATCCCATTTTTATATCATTGTCTGAATTTAGTTGTACTCGCCGAATTTACTTATTGCAACCTAATGCTGTTGGAAACTGATTCTGATAGCTGGAGTCGACGAGTTACATATTTAATACGAATGAAAGCTACCGTAAATGGGGAAAAAACAGAGCAAAAGTATTCACTGTAGGAGGAATTATCACATTCTGTAATCTTAGTCCGTGGAACAAGTGAAAGTTAAGTCAAAACCTTATCAAAAACATTGCCTCGTACAGTCAAGCAGGCACATAACTGATTGTTCGGGTCCATCAGTTAAGTTCTGAACTTCAACCTCGCAAAATTCGCTTAAGATTCACTCACAAGGACATCGATCGCAGCATCCTAAAAGATCACCAACAAATACGGGTCTGCATGGAAAAATTCTGAAATGAACTGCAATTGGTGAAGTTGCTCATCTGCTAACGTGCAGCAAGGTCTGTCTTAAATTATGGATAAGTGATAGACGCTTGAAACTTTCTGAAGTGTTTTCTTGCCACTATCTCCAATATTTGGCTGTCTTTTATATATAATGTTTATCATATCCTCATAGGTCCTTTGGGAACCATATAAATCTCATTAGTGAAGGAAAATGGATTAAAAATAGTCAATTTTTCAGCCAAGTGACATGGTAGATTTTGAGCTAGCCATTTCATTTTTGAGTGAAAATGTACCACAACTACCATGATGCATTGCGATAGCTCGAATTGTCCATTCTAGGTCACGCTGGTAACCCAAGATGCTTTACTAAAATCATCCAAGAAGTAGACTTGTAAGTCAACCATCTGATCTCTATCTAAATCAGTCAATTCAATTCATAGCAAGTTTCAGTCATCAAGGAAACAAAGCGTGTTAAGTGATGGCATCCAGCGACAAAGAACAAGGCTACGAAAACGATCGGTTTGAAATCCCTGTAAGCCAGAATTTTCATTGTCCAATTTGTCTCAACGTCCTCAAAGAACCAGTGTTGTGCCGACGAAACCAACATCATTTCTGTACAGCATGTATCACCAGACATCTGGAGAATTCACAGACGTGTCCGTCATGCATGGAGGACTTAACTTTAGAAACACTAACCACAGCTCCAAGGTTCATGATAAATTGTTTGTCTGAACTTAAAATTCGTTGCGATTACTTTAGCAGAGGCTGTCCAGAGTTTGTTCAGTTAGCGCATCTCGAGACTCACACAGCCAACTGTGGGTTTGCTCCAGTGGTGTGTTCGAACAAAGGATGTTCTGTGGAGATTAATAAACGTGATAGAATTCATCATGAAACAGAGGTATGTGAACTAAGGAAAGTGAAATGCCACGATTGTGTTGAGATGAGGAAGGAGATCGATGAAATTAAGGCGAATCTGATTGAAATGAAAGACGAGTTCCCAAAACAAATGCAAGCTATTCAAAATGAAATTAAAAAGGTGATTGGTGAGATTGCGGAAGTAACTGATGAAGTGAGGAGTATTAAGGAAGTTGTCCAACCAACATATCCTTATCAAACAAGAAACGATTTCATCATTGCTGGAGGAGCAAATTCCTTGCATTTCCTTAATTCCGTAGAAATGTTCAGCTGGTCTAAAAGAAGGTGGGTACCACTACAGCCAATGACAAATTGTCGTCAGGGATTAACTTCATTTATTTATAAAAAACAAATTGTTGTAACGGGGGGAAGGTCTTCTGATGGCTACATTGATACCATGGAAACAATGAATATTGATCAGGAACCTGGAGAATGGATGGACTTTCCCGCTAGATTGCCAGTCAAGTCTAATGATCACAAAACTGTAGTTTATAAAGATCGACTATTCGTAGTAGGAGGATTCACAGGTGAATACTCAAACGCTATCCACGAAGTTCTACTTGTTCCACCTTATTCTAAAAAGTTGGTATCAAGAATGCCACAGCCAAGAAGCTACCATGGTACAGAACTTTGGAATGAAAACATTTTGATTGTTGGAGGGACTACAACTTGTTTTAATGAAGATAGTATGGATAGTATTGCAAACTATGATATAAGTAAGAATGAATACAAAGAAATGGCAAAACTACCATTTGGTGTAAATGAGATGGCAACTGTAATTTGGGGAAGTTACATTATTGTGATAGGAGGGGTTAATAAGAAGAGTGAAAAGCTCAATACTGTTGTTGTTTATGATGTTGAGAAACAACAAGCCCACACATTGCCGTCCATGAAATATAGGAGGGCTGGATGTACAGCCATTGTAACTGCCAATTCGATTGTTGTAATGGGTGGGATGAATGAAGAAGGAGAGTACCTTAATTCAGTTGAATGCTTCACTTTTGCTCGTTACTCATGGGAAGAACTCCCACCAATGAAAGAAGCAAGAAGATTTGCAACTGCTGTAACAAAACCAAGGTAATTCAGCTAAACTAAGGGACAGATCATGACTAATTTGTGTGGTAATACCTGATGACTAAGGTATAATGTGTAAGCAATTAAAGTGCACTGGTATTGTGTTAAAATCTACTAAATTTTGATGTATCATTACAGCCTCGTGTTTGAAAGTATTTAGGTGTTAAAATAAAACTTATAGGGCCAGTAACATAGATTGATCAAAATGTGATGAAACTATCACCCTCAACTGGCTAGAGATGGTATCTCTGTGGCTCTGATCATTCAAACTTAAGTCTTCATTTTACGCCGGCAAATTAACCAATTATAGAAAAAAGTTACAACTAAACTATACTCATCCCTTGGCCACTATGCCACTCATGTGATATAAGCCTCTACTCCTTCCTGGCCATATAGGTCCTCAGGGACCTGTGGAGACCTTAGTATTTTACTCTGGTTAATGTCAGATGATTTTAATGCCAAAGTACTAGTTAGGGCGATGAATTCAAAATTTATCATACATGCAGGAAGTATAATCATTTCAGAGCCATCTTGGTACAGGACTGAAATGGCAGTCAGGTAGGATAATCACTTCAAATTATTAATGGCACAGGTACATCACCAAAATATTAGTCACAAAACACAAAACAGTTCAAATTTGCATGGCAGAACTGAAAATAGAAGTCATGAAGGATAATTACTTCAGAGTCATCTGGACACAGGAGCAAAAATTGTTAGGAAGGTTAATCGTCATAATGCAGCGTCATGACAGTAGTCAGGAGGAATAATCAATTCAAAGACATCTGGATAAAGGAGAGGAATGGTACTGAGTTAGGAATGCTAATCATTTTAAATTCTTCATCGTACACAGCAAAACAGTAGTCAAAGGATAGTTGATATAAATTCTTCATGATCAGAAGTCAGGCAGGACAGTAAGTTCAAATTCTTTAAGATACATAGCAGACACAAAAGATAATCAGTTCACTAATTTCAATTTAATTTGTAATTACAATTATCAGTACTAGGATAATGTTGTTGGTCTCCTTCGGTCAAATTGACCATGGGTTTTAGCATCCTTAAAATATATAAAGAACAGAGATAAAAA
>JBAHVQ010186907.1:0-15313 GCA_036872915.1 Nanipora kamurai | reverse complement strand
TGGTATGAACATTGTTTCTGTTGACTTTTAAATAACCTTTCCTGCTGTAAATTAATATTGCATTTCACTTCAATTGAGTATAACTGTTCTGTTTTTGTAAATACGCGGGCAAGTTTTCAAATTATGAACTAAGAAATGATTGACATTTTTTGAATTTTCAATATTTCTGATTCCAGGGAAATTGGGGGGGGTCAACGGCCCCGCGCTGAGAATATGCCACGGGCCCCGCATACCGTTAATCCGGGCCTGTGTAAAGCCGTTTTCACGGAACTGAGAAGCCTAATTATTTCTTATGGACAAAGATCTCTTCTATTATAAATATTAACAGTGTACATGTGGTAGTTTGAAAATAGGACAAAAACAAGTTAAGAGGAAATGTTAGGTTAAAAACAAACATTGAGTTGCAAGTGTCGAAAAATTAATTTCGTTCATATCCTAAATGTTGATATGTCTTAATGTAAAACAAATCATTGTTGACCTTGTTTGGCCCACTATTGTTTCTATTCCGAAAAAAACCGCGTTGACTTGATTCAATTGGAACGTCTCTTTCTGAACTCAAAATATTAATTATGGCGAATCTCAAAGCTCCGCACGTCGATTATAAAGCGTTCTAATTACTTAAAATCACTCACTTCTCAGTCACTGGATACTTAGACTGGTGATCTGAGCAGTTCTAGCTATTTCTGACTACTCAGTCTGAAAATCTAATACAATTTCTTGGACATAGTTTTAATTAGGTTAAAAACAAGCAAAACGCAGTCAAATAATTTAGCATCTGCTACGCCAAGTAAACAATCGATTATCGGCAATTCGAAAGGGGAACGAACGTTTTTTATAACATTTCTGGGAATTTGTTTGGGCAAGTCATTAAGCGCAATGCTATGCAAGCGTAAAGTTGCACAAAATTTGATTCAATTAATACCACCATTGACTTGCAGCTTATTCAACAAAAATTTTTAAAAAAATGGACCAAAGTGTGGCAGAATAGCATAAGCCGTGGATGTGTCTTCAAATTGTTGCTTCATTCACTTCATGGACTTCATGGATCGATACCGTTCACAACTCTGAAGGCTGGTTACTCCAAAGGTTCAATACTCCGAAGGTTCACTACTCCGAAAGTTTAACAACATATAAGAAAATGTTTTAACAAAAATGACACATCTAGAAAAAGTATATTAATTAAACAAAATCCAAAAAGCTAATTCTAAATTAGCTGTGTACTGCACAATATTAGCTGTCCACAACACAAAATTAGCTGTCAATAGCAAATGAAGTCCATGGTCCCGGACATTTGCCGGGATATCGTAGCATGTGGCACAACAGGTAGGCAATTTGTCTGCACATGCGCTAGAATCGGTCAACGGAACTGTAAATATTCAAAATGGCAGCTTTGTCAACTTTATCGGCTCTCGTTTAAGGAGAATTTTTCCTACAAAGCTCTCGGCTTCAAAATAAAAGCAATACATTGACTGTGTATGTCTTCTTTTCCTTTGAGTATTAATTTTAATCCGAATGTTTCACGATACATAATTTTCATAACGTTATTTGTTCCCAAATCTCACGAGCGTAATATTTCAGACATTATCAAAAAGTCAAATGTTTCCTGATATTCAAAAGGAACAAAAACAGAATTGAATTTCATTAAATGCGTCCACCAGCGATTTAACCCTTTACCGGGCAGGTTTTCAGGAGTACTCCCCTTGACGAGTAAAATCGTCTGGTGTTAGAGTAAAATTAATATGTTGCCATTTGGCAACAGTGTCCGGTAAAGGGTTAAATGTATTTGGCGATAATAAATTATGAATAATTCGAGTTATTTTTCACCCAAATTGTTGGGAAAATATAAGCTATTTCCATTATTTTGCCATTTAATTACATTAAAGATTACACAGAATTACACAGAAAATACAATGCCAAGCTCATGTTAGGTTACTATATAGTGCTGTAACTAATTCAAGGCACTGAATGCAACTACATACAATTTTTGCCCTTTCCCTTCTTCTCAATAGAGTTCACTCATTGTCGTTCCCTTATCAATGAGACACAATGACCAACTTAGAAATTTCACGTAAGTCTAATTAAAATATTTTCTCAACTGGCATGAAAACCTACACATACGCAAACACGGTGCGTTAAGTTTATCTGACATTAAGAAAACTACAGCAAAAATGAGACTTTGTATGAGGAATGATGAAATTTTAAAGGTGTAAATAAACAGGGCCTTTTGCCCACATATTTTTAGACAGTGAGGGATTTCAACTAGTCATTTTAAGTTTTTTCGGTATAAGCATTCCCTCCAGCATAACTTGTGTGGCAATAAACAAGATAACCCAATTCTTCTGCAAAAGGCAAAAAAGAGATAACTTCAAATTAATAAGGAATCTAACATACACAATAAAATTGAATAAAACACATGGAAAAGTAATTAGAAAATAACAAAAGGACACAGATTAACAATACCAGACATTAAAATGATACAGATGCTAACATGTTTTTTTCCAGAGGAGAAATTTCTTTAAATCCCTATACTATAACTGGTGACTGTCTGGAAACTAAAAATACATTTTTGAGGCCACAAAAATCTAGCTGGCGCATTTTTTATGAAATAAAATGGAATGTCAGCAGTCAAGTTAGGGACCAAAGGTTACTTAGATCATAGTTTCATTCTGTTGCCAACTTCAAATGATTGAGATATTTGAGTTTTTCTGTGTTTTGATTCTTCAAAATTCAACATAGACCAAGGCTGAAAACAACATTCTCCCAAAACCAAAGAAACTGGTTGATTTTTACATAAATGCACTTATTAAGGACTGAGAGATCAAAACAGCATTCAAACCGTCTTTCACTGGCTCAAACTTCAACATGTCACATAAAGCTTGGTCAAACTGAGGGTGATTGTGTGCGATTTTTGAACATCTTCCGGATTTTCCCCCGAGGATTACTCCCCTTCCGCTAAACAGATCAATAAACATAAAATATTTTTAAATCATTTTGAAACTGTTGCCATCGTTTAGCTTTTTTTGCTATCACTCGTCAAATATATGAGAGTTTTGCTGTTCTTGTAGAAAATGATGAAATTCAATTGATTATATCGCAAAGAAATGCTTTCAAGACATTCGTTAGACCCCATTTTACGCCAAGAAAAGGCCGTACGAAATATCTGAACTCACCTTAAACTGAAGGACATCGTCTAACAGCATTTATAAAACGAACACCAGACTCCATTAGGTGAAGTCAACTTTCTTCAAGATCCCTGTCGTAAATTTAACCCTTCCTTAGTTCCGATCACAAAGCTGTTAAGCTTCGACAGGGCACACCAACATGGACAACAAATCGCCACGTGGACGGATTTTTTTCATTCTTTAAAGTGGCTTAATCTCTTCTCTGAATCTCTGTTTTGACTTTTTCTATTGGGAAATGAAGGTGAGGGAGCAATAGCACCCGCGCTTTCCCATTCAGCGCTGGCCAATTGCCCACATTGCTTTGAGAAATTGTCTACGCCTGAAACACAAGATATGTGCACGGCGAAGTACAGTTCAAAGATAACTTCGAGACACGGATCCTGTAGGTTCAGGCAACATGTAAACCCTGGCCCAAACTGGTGCTGGCACATACACAGGCATGACAAATTTGAACCATTCGGGTTTCCAATACACGGTTGCATTGATGGTTTTAGTCGTAAGATTATGTGGTTGAGGTTAACCCGAAATAACAACGAGCCACATGTTATAGGAAAGTATTTCTTAGAATGTGTAAGAAATCAAGGCTGTTGCCCAGCAATTGTCCAAACTGACTGCGAAACAGAAAATGGAAAAACGTCGGCAATGCATTGTAATTTTCGCCAGAACGACTACGACGAGTAGGCTGGTTTGAATTCTCACCCATAAGGCACATCACCATCCAATAAACGCATTGAAAACTGGTGGTCGTTCTTTAGTCGAAGTAGGGGCAGTGGTGGGTTGATTTCTTTAAGGACCTAAGTGAACAAGGGATCATTCGAACCACAGTTACTTTTGCACAAGGAATGCCTATGGTTTTCTTTCTCAGATATAATCCAGAGTGACCTTGATTACGTAAAAAATCTTTGAAATACTCATGTAATTCGACCATCAAGACACTATACAGTGGTTGGTAGGCCAGATGAGCTATAATTTTGTCGGAAAATATTTGTGCTCGTTCTGCAACAGAACAAGACAAACAAGACAGGCAGGAATGTTGTACAGTCCCTGATAACAACATCTACTAAGAGTATTTTTTATGTGATGGGATCGTGTGACTTGCCTCCATCACACACTTGGAGACGGGCCAAACATTTGTATCATGCAATATTGAAACATGCACTGCCAGAATAATTTAAATTAATGTTAATGTTTTAATAAAAGTGAGATCAATTTTGTTGTCAATAAATGAAACGAAAAAGACAAAAAAATGTAAATCTACATGTGTAGTTAAACAAGTTCCCCAACCCTGAAACAGCCAAATTCTAAACAACAAGAGGTCCATGTAATTTTTGTAGTAAAGTTTATTGGACTAAAAAAGGTTAAAGAGTTAAGTTGACTAGATATTTTGGAATCTTTTCATAAAATAGCCCATGTTAGGTACGCTGAAGCCAACGACTAAATTATTTGTAAATTTAAATTAGGAAATACTTAGTTCATGTGGGAACCTAGTGGACGTTCGTCAAGCTCATTCTCTCAGAAAAACGATTTCTGAACCCTAACTGGGAATCGAACCCGCAACCTTCTGATGACCGGTGAGACACTCTAACCATTGAGCTACCACGACTCAGATATGTACTGCCTAAACGGAAGTAACGATATGATAATGATGGAAATACTTAATGCTGAACACAAACTTGGTTCATGTGGGAGGTTGGTAAATATCAGACGACCACATGAACCAAGTTCGTGTTCAGCATTAAGTATTTACATCATTATTATCATATCGTGACTTCCGCTTAGGCAGTACATATGACGAACCTGCACCCTAGCTCACCATCTGAGTCGTGGTAGCTCAATGGTTAGAGCGTCTTACCGACCATCAGAAGGTTGCGGGTTTGATTCCCGTGTAGGTCTCAGAAATCGTTTTTCTGAGACAATGAGCTTGGCAAACGTTCACTAGTCGTCTAAATTAGTAAAGTAGTAAATTTTGACACAGAAAATGATACACTGAGCCATTTCCTTTACTTCTTTTATTGCATTATTGTATTACAGAAAGTGATAACACGACAAAGAATGCTGAAAAAATAGCACTGTAACAAGTGCTGCTGTTGTTGTACAGATATATACTTTAGCCACTGATTGTAGGTGCCCAATTGACCTGACAGCTACACCAGGTAAATTATAAGCTAAAATGAAACCTTTCTTCCCTGTTCCAGCTTACCGTAAAAGCTGCATTAAAATGTAATAGATACTGGAATGTCAACTTCAAATAACAAAAATTCAATATTACTACACTACAAGGCTAAAAATGTCAAGAAATAAACTTTTGCTTAAAGTATTGTAATGCTTTTAGAAATTAATAAATGTAACACGAATTGACATTAATTCAAAACAAAATCCCTCAAACAGATACAAATTGTAAAATAACAGCACATCTTTTTCTGCATTGTCCCCTACTGACGATATATTTAATGGTAAGTAAAATTACTATACGTACCAAAATAGCAGGGCCGCCGAGAGGAATTTCGGGCCCCCGGTCAAAAAATATTTACGGGCCCCCCTCCCTCTCGATTTGTCCTCTGTTATCACGCACAGATTAACAGTTTGGCATCAACTACAAACTCCGAAAATTTCAGAAATTTAGATTTCTATTAACCTGGGATTTACATTAAGAAATCATTAAAATTCAAATGAACGAGCAAAACATGCCTGTTTGCTGACAGCATATTGATATAACATGAAGTACCACAATGTGTTGATGCGCCCGCAAGCTAGCCGAATACCGATGTGGCGAAATGTTCATGAATAATGAATGTATTTCATGATTATGAGCTATCAACATAAATCTGGCTCTACCAAAAGAAAAGAAAAACAAAGGAGAGAAAATGAAGCAAAGAGAGGGAGGAAAACTCTGTTCGAGTTAGGTTGGCTGTCGAAGCCGAGTAACGCTGCAGACTCGACTGATAAAGCAATAAAGGACCCCCGTAGCCCGTAGGCCATAGTAGTCATAACTCATATGGCCATCAAAGGCCCTCAATCCATGCACAGCACTACAGCAGTGAGAAAGGGCCCCAAATAGCAACAGATAAAGCCTTAAAGGACCCTCTCCCAGTCGCCATACCAGACTTAGCAGTGATAAAACCATAAACGCCAAAGGGGTCCGTTGCCAGAAAAGGCAGAAATAAAGCCACAGAGGGCCCCAATAATAGGATTATTTATAGGAGTGATAAACCATTAGTGAGTGCAACGATTAATGCTAATTGCTAAAACTTGAGTTGTTTATTATCAAATCGATTTTATCATTTCACAGTTAAGATAATATATAATATATTCTTTTGTTTCCTTAAAAGCGGGCCCCCTTTGGCTCCGGGCCCCAGGCTGACCCCCCCTATCGTCGGGCTTGCAAAATAGTATTGTAATATATCCAAGAGAGCAGAGGTTGAACAAAGACTTAAAATGTTTCAGAAGAAAACTCAACTGGAATGTTGCAAAGCTGCAGTCAGCAAGATGAATATTTTAAATATTCCAGTATCTCTGTGCTAAATAGCGAATTACCCTGTTCAAGTCTGGTTCTTCCCTTAGAGGAACTACAAAATCCATTAATTCGGTACATTCAAATCTATACAACCCTATATATCATACTACAGCTCAATATAAAAGCTACTAAAGGCCTAAACCTTTCCAAATCCAGGTGAGCAAACAATGACTTCTGACAGATTCTTTACAAAATTATTGGATGATTCTGTATACTGGAATTACAAGGAAACTTTAATGTTAATGACCAGGTGTTGACATCTACATGCCTCCCCTCTACTGCTTCATGATCGAATACAAGAGTAGCTTGAGACAGTGTAGCGGTCGGCACTCGAGGCTACAGACGACGATTCCGAGTGACGACGCACCAATTCGAAAACGCGTTGAAATATTTTACGGACTGATACTTGAAGAAATGTTCGATTTGTTTAAGTCGACGATACCAAATATGCAAGATGAAATCGTAAAATAACAGCCCGCAATGCCGATTGTTCTTTACAACAGTTTATGTTTCGAAGAATAGGATGCATAACATCGAATAACTGCGATCAACGAATTTACTGACGTTCTTTCTTTACTTGCACAAGACATCGTGGAACTACTGGAACTTTGCCTCACATCAACTTACTTTCAATACAACGGTAAACACTACAAACAGTTACATGGCACAGCAATAGGCTCATCTGTTTCTTTTGTGGTTGCTGAAATTGTGATGCAATACATAGAGGAACGAGCTCTTGCAACTTACAAACACACGTTACCTTTTTTGGTTTCGTTACGTTGACGACACGATTACTGCACTACCCGAAGACGAGATTGACGAGTTTTACAACCACATTAACGAACAGAACAGTCACATACAATTGATCAAAGAGATTGAAGAAGACAGAGCTATTCCTTTCCTAGACTGTTTGGTAAGTCGTGACAATAACAAACTACGGACCACAGTCTCCAGAAAACCAACGCATACTGACAGGCTACTCAACCAATTATCTTACAATCCAACCTCACACAAAGCTACCACCATCAAAACATTGACGAGACGCGCATAGCTCATTTGTGACTCACCCGACGCTCTACGCCAAGAAAACGATTACTTACAACGCGTTTTCCACAAAAACAATTATAACTCTGACTTCATCAAACTTTACACTTAAAAAGACTATCAACACAACGAAAACAACAGTCAGACAACAATTACAGAAACGATACTCTACACAAAAGGTCAGTCTGAGATTATCTCGCGTATCTTACGACCATACAACCTACGAACAGCACAAGTTAAGTCTTAATTTAGTTAAAACCGATTATTTGTTGATTGGTTCGCAATCCAAAGTAGATAAGGTACTTAATGATCCAAATATTTTTGTAGATAATGAACTTATTAAAAGAGTAAAGGTAACTGTAGCTCTAGGAGTGTACACTGATCAATTATTGTCATGGGAGGAACACATTGACAAAATAGCATTGAAAGTAACAATGGGAATTGGGACAATTAGTCGATTAAAATCATGTGTTAAATCCCGTGCTCTGCTGTCAATTTATTATGCGTTAGTTCAACCGCATTTTGATTCCTGTTGTAAAGTGTGGGACTCCATAGGTGTTACCTTATCAAGCCGTTTAGAAACATTATACAATAGGGCTGCCAGGATATTCACTAGTTGTCCTAATGTACATGGTCAATCGGAGGCTCAAAATAAGCTTGAATGGAAAACTTTGAGTGAACGTAGAGCTTTTTTTATTACTAAATGTATGTTTAAAATTGTTTATGGTTTAGCTCCAAAGGCATTGATCGAGATATTTAGAGCAACTAATGCCTCCAATAATTACAATCTAAGGGGGCCATCCACTGCATTAAATATGCCGAAACCTAAAACAGACTTTTTAAAAAAGAGCCTTTTTTATAAAGGAGCTGAATTATGGAATAGCCTACCACGTGAACTGAGAGATATTACATCTTCAAACACCTTCACTAAGAATATTTCTTAACTGAAAATTAATTAACTCTTTCTTGGTCTACGTTATTCAGTTTCTATTCTATAATTCTATGCTTATAGTATTTTGATACCTATTAATGTTAATCAATTGATATTTACTTTCTACAGTAACATAATTTGTATTATTAAACTTACTGTATTTGTCAGGGCATGCCCCTCTTGGAAACCAGCTGTGTCTGAATGGGGTAAGCTTGTTGAAATAAAGTTTTGCTACCACTACTACTACTAGCACACAAACCAGTCACAACTTCACGACATGTACTAATGTTAAAGACAGAGAACAACCACATGAAAGACAAGGTGCAGTTTACAAAATTAATTGCTCCAACTGCCAAGCCACTTATATAGGCGAGACTAGCAGAAACTTAAATATATGGCTCACAGAACACAAACGAGCGACAAAAACGGAGACAAACGTTTGGTAACCAACGACATTGCCGAACACCGCCGACAAACCAAACACAACATTGACTGGGGATCGGCAAAATGCATCATTTACAGCACCAACTACAAACAACGACTCACGCTAGAAGGCCGGTATACGACGTTAAAACAAAAACCATTAAACCGATCACAACAATTACCGCGACCTAACAAACGACTTATTCACAAATTCAAACAAGCAAACAATCAATAGACTTTATGACTCACACGACTGCGAACTTATGACGCACGAACCAGATACAAATATAGGCGAACCTGACATTTACTCTTCACTGGACTCTGAAGATGACCGCCGCTAAGTCTTAGCGGTCTTAAAGACCGTCAAACCGTCAGTCATTTCCACCAACAGTCTTTCTCAAGACTAGAGTAACCTGGACGATCAACCTCCACAAAGATGTCACGATTCTCCCAGGTTCAAACCATTTACTTTATAATCGCAAAAGGCGCTAGTGTGTACGGGCTTTGAAGGCACCCAGCTATAATCACGCGGAGAACACGCGTGCACATTCTCCACAAATAGATTTGCGTCCTTTATCTTGTTGCTATAGAAACAAATTATCATCCATTCTCCGAGGGATGACACAGGAACAGTCTATTTTGGCGAAGAATTATGTTGGGATAATACTTAAGTTCAGAGAAGCCTTTCTTTATATTGGTTAGAGTACTCCATAGATGTCATCTAAAGGTTTCAGGGGAGCTCCTTTTGGAGTGCAAAGCGCCCGGTAAGTGATAATTGCTTATCAAAGGTCACATAAATACCTAATCAAGTTAATTTTGTTTTATTTTCTGTTTATAAAGTCATTCCAGAATCATTTTTTCTCCAGTCAATTCACGCTAATTGTTATTTAGCTTCTTCACTTAAATAAAGCGCTTTGGACAAACTAATCTTCAACTGTTAAAAATGTACAAGTGCCAGTTACACTCTATGAAAGACAAATTAATCGTACAAGATTGCACAATGTCTGTCTGTGCCCAGATTTAGGAATTAGGTTGTATGTTTATGCGATCACTAACTTGGAATAGATGGCGCCGGTTTATACTGTCAAAGTTTCTTTGAACAAAGTATTTGATAAAACTATTTCAAAGGAGCCGCTGTCTTTGAAAGGTGGTTACATTATCACGTACTTTGATCAAACTATACTTTGATCAAAGATACTTTGATAGCGTAAACCGGCCTTAACGCTGACAGGATTACTTAGAAATGAGTACATATAGCCTTGCCGTTGTTAAAATAGAAAGGAAAAAGAGCTAGAAGCCTTGAGTTCAAAACAAAAAATGATGTGAACTTAGTATATTCTTTGTAATGACAAGACATACCTTTGCCTGGGCTGCATCTATGTTCACTGGAATTCCGCTGTCTCGTGCTCGATTTAGCAGAATCTCGCTTTGGAAGATATATCACTGAGTCTTCAGTTGAAAGCCATTTTCATTAACACATATCGTTTGAGGCTACTCTTTTTACGTCAAGCTTTGCTATCCCGAAAACGATTCCTTTCCCCTTTCCTTGGTGTAACATAGTTGTTGCAATTAACAATGAATTTTAGACTGTAACAATATGGAGCTAAACAGATATACCGGTAATTAAAAATTTAATTATCTTAGTATATTTATGTAACGAAATATACTTTTGTAAGCAGTCATAATCATTTGTCAGCTTTTTTTGAATGCGTGAAAATTGCTAATTAATTAAAGTACATGTATATGTTTTAAAAGTGGAGTGCTGCGTTGGCAGTATTGAACGGCTTATAGATAACCAAAAGGGTGGGGAAACTGCCAGAACATAAGTGTAGAATGACCTTCGCTCGAAATGTTAGTTTCTTCACCGTTACGTTTCCTCACCCTTTTGGTTATCTACATGTATATGCTTGTTTAGTTAAAAATATAATAGCCCAGCAAACAAGTTTAAATAAAGCCATAATGAAACCATATCTTTAAAAAAGATTTTATTGACTAACGTTTTGTTACTTAACCAGTAACATCATCAGAGTAATTATTAACAAGAGTTGAGAGGCTTAAATAGCTAACTGTTACAAAAATAGTGATGAATGAATGTCACAAAGGATTAGTGGCAACAACAATCAGATTTTATTAGATCTAAATTGTTAGATTTTAATTGAACAATTAGATTTTAATTGTTGATTATATTTTAAGTTATTGTTCATCTGCTGGACAGTAGTTCAATTCTTTGTTTTACATTCAGGTTTGATGTTTCTGGCATTCACCCAAAGAGTAAAACTCCTGGTACTTTTACTCAAGTTACCTATGATAAGAAATCTATTACTGATATTGTAAGTATCATAGGTAACATGCACTAAATTAATGTTCAGAAAGTAATAAATGAAATGTAGGCTGGAAGAAGATTGTGCATCCACTGTTGTTTTAGATGACCAGCAAACATTTGTCAAGCTTGTTAACCCAGGAAAACGATTTCCAAGGCTCTAGACATGAGTCAGACCCCCTAACGTTATAATGACTGGTGAGATGCTCAGACTATTCAGCTACCAAAACTCAGTTGTTGAGATAATTTGGAGTTTTGTCAAATGTACCACCTAAACAGAAGTCACAATAGAATATCAGAAAAAGGATTTCTGAGCCCTAGATGGGAATTGAACGCACAACTTTCTAATGACTGGTGAGATGCTCTAACCATTAAGCAGGTGGTGAGCTAAGGTGCAGGTTTCTCACATGACAAACATTTGCTGGTCCTCTGATATATATATACCAAGCTCCCACATGAACCAAAATTTGTGTTCAGCAGATCAGTACTGTTATTTTAATTGTTAAGATTATTATGGTATTCGTGGCTCTTTTCCAGTAGCCAAAGTTTCTATGTTTAGGCCACACCAGATCAGTCTTTGCATGTCTATCTTTATGGCAGGCTTTGAGAAAGGGGTTGGTAAGGACTTCAGGGCATAATATTATGTAATTATACTTGTCATAGTTTATTGTGATTATTGTGTGGACTGTTTTAGGTTGAAAATAACTTAATAAAACTAAACAGGGAATAAACTATATATAGGATAATTAAGAATCCTGACTTACACTATTTGAACAAATGGGCATATTCTAGTGTTATATATACTCTCACTTGGCCAGATTTACCCATCAAAGGGACATGTCTTCAAAGGATTAAATAAAAAGCTTTCATGGACCTATAAGACATCAGAAAATTAACTTAAAGAAATTAAAGGTGGCAGAAAACCATTCTTAGCTATCCTTGTTACTAATATTGCCTATTTGTATATATACTGTACCTCCCAGTATATTAAAAAGTTTATTACTATAGCTCATCTCATGCTGTGGTCAGAAAGACAAATGTTCCTCTGAAGTTCACTACAGATTTGTGCCAGAGAGGCATTATTCTTTATCCAAAAACAAGACAAAGTTTACTAAATATTTTAGGCATGTTAGATTTTAAATTTATTAAAAGAATTACTAAAAAGCAACCAAAAATCATTTATGAAGCAGATTTGCCAGTCATTTGGCAGAAAACCTTAAACTATCTCCACTGAGAGAAATCTTGTTTCATTTTTATTCTTAACTTTCAAATGCATTAAGAAGGTCTGACTTACTGAAATTAATTTGTAGAATTGTCTTCTTGGTCCTGGTTCGTACAACACTGCCAATGGTTTCTTTAGTGCAAAAGCTGTGAGCGATAGATCCTCTGGCCCAGGTATTGTAAAAAAAAATAACAATATGAAAGTGCTAAATACAGTTGACCTACTAAAGTCTGCATCAGTCACTGGTGACTGAATCTAGTGCCAAGGAGTTAAGGAGATAGGTTTTAAATCTTCCTTAACCCCTTGGTAACAGTGAGTTAATTTTCTCTTTGGTAAGTAAAATGGTCTGGCATTAGCCAGAGTAAAATACTAAAGTCTCCATCAGTCCCTAGTGACTAAATCTGGCACCAATGAGTTTAGGGGCAAGGGCACACTTTATAATTTTATTCTGGCTAATAGCAGACTATTTTACTCTTCACATGGATGAGCCTTGGGTATTGAAGAGTTAACGATATTATTAGTCTTTAGAGTTAGTTGGCTGTATAAGCAGATAACACATAATACTACTGACCACTCCAAACACCACTGAAGAACTGTGCTGTGGGTAACAAGGGTGGGCTACAATTGGTTAAAGATTGCACTTGTAAACTTTCATCTTGTAACAGCTAATTGACAGCTCAGGTAGGTAACAATTAGAACTCAGTCTTTCCAAAGCTTCTGGAGTGGTCAACTGTTGCTAGATATACACTTTGAAAGTTACTTTTATTAGCATATGAAGACTATTACTGCTGAATTAAGGCACTGCCCTGTTCAAATGTTTTACAACTACTGTGCAGTCTGAGCTGGGAATTGCTTGAATTTCCACTTAAATGTAACTTTATGGGCCATTTGCAGGCAGGTAGGAATGGATAAATGTGTGATTATTTTTGAAACTTTGACTAACTTTTACACGTTCAGGTTGAAATGGACAGTTAGGTAAAGGGTTTTTAACCAAAATCTTTGATGATCCAAATTTCTAAATTAGCTGAGTGCAACCAAATGACCGCATGCAGCATTGAAATATCAACTTAAATTAGACACTAACAGCTTTTTAGTCTAGTACCGCATTAAATACTGGTATGGAAATTTAAGGTTTTGACTTAAAATAAACTTTGAGCAATAAAAGTTAGTCAGATATGCAAAAAATGTAAACTTAGTTCTTAAAATACAACTACTGAAATTGTTTTGGACCCACTTCAGTGTCCTGTATATAGACCCAAAAGAGTTGGGGAGATATATATTCATACGTCCTCTGTTGTTTTGTTCTATTATACTTCCTGTTAGTTAATCCAAGTTTACAACTTTAATTTACATTGTTTTTCTAAAAAGATGTGTTCTAACCCAGGACTATTTTCATTCATGATTTTTTCAGTTGGTAATGCCATTGAGATAAAGTTGTTTTTGCCAGAAGACCAGCAAAGAACGTCTCTGAGCCCATGACGTCAGTTTGATCTATCTTTTTCTGGCAATTATTACCAAAGAGAACAGTCACCCACTTTTGGGTTGTGACCCTTAGTTTGAAAACCCTACGTTTTATGATGAAAAAACTCTGAAATGTATGCAAAAAGATAGAAAATTTAATAAGATTTGAAATTGGTACATTAGCTGTACATATTGAATAATTCAATGATGGGCTGCATTAAATTAATGTTGCAATCTAGGTCGCTTGTTATGAAGTTCGTTCTGTTATATATAGGCTGGGAAAGAGCTTATGAGACCATGCAGACAGCCAAACGTCCTCATCTTCTTTACAGGGATGAGTGGAACAAAAAACAATTACAGGTAATATGAAATATATAAAAAAAGTTAAAAATCTGTTGAAGAGCTTAACTGAACCAAGTTACATTTATCATGTAAAACAAGATAACTAGTTAGGGGATATGGATTTCGAGAGATGTAAACTTTTCAACATTAAGAGGGGGTTTAATCATCCAAGGGAACCTCACAAGTATAATCTCTTTTGAATTTATTAGCCCGTCATTTCGAAAGTCCCTTGGAGAATTATTTATGAGGCTCATAGTTTTTCGAATTCTTAAAAAATCTTGATTGAAAAGAACAACATTGTTAAAAGATCGCGACTGACAAAAAGAATGTAACCCAAACACCAAAACAAATTCTGGTTCTTTGAAAACCAGCAACACTTATCAGTTTTCATATACTTTTGGCCGATTGTCAGATTGAGAGCAATGTGGATTTCTCCTATCTTATAAAAACCAGCCTTTACTATTTTACTTCATGACGATTTATTATATTTCAAACCACCAAAGAGAGTCTCAGCAAACACAAACGAAACGTAACCCTCGACGTGTCCTTACTATAGAAAAAATACGATGAAAAGATCATGTTAGCCCCTGAGTGTTGACTATTGTCGCTCTCCGTACGTCGTTAACACCTAGAGCGTAGTCGTGGAAAGTTATTTGCTCTTTTCTTCTTAAAGGTTTGACTCCAATTGCTCAAACAGTTCAAGAGATTCAGTGCGCCCTCAGCCACATATTTACTGTATTTCTTTCGACAATAGCATTAATTGACCCATAGGCGTACGGGAGCTTCTATGTCTGGGGGGCGGCAGCCTATTTGCCCAAAAACTTTCAAATTTTTCTCAAATATTTTACGTTTTAAACAGCCGTTTTAGTCATAT